>JAQZBX010038651.1:9945-23433 GCA_029593785.1 Cabassous unicinctus | reverse complement strand
GGAGAAATAGGAATAGTCATTCATTGCTGTTGTTAATGTAAAATGGGTCTGCTGCTGTGGAAGACAATTTGGCAGTTCCTCAGAAAGTTAAGTATAGAACCACTATATGACCTGGCAATCCCACGACTAGGCATATACACAAAAGAATTGCAAGCAAGAACTCAAACAGATATGTGCACACCGATGTTCATAGCAGCTGTATTCACAATTGCCAAAAGATGGAAGAAACCCAAGTATATATCAACTGCTGAAGAGAAAAATAAAATGTGCTATATACATGCAATGGAATATTATTATCCTTAAAAAGGAATGAAGTCCTGACACATGTGACAACATAGATGAACCTTGAAGACATCGTGTTGAGTGAAATAAGCCCAAAGCAAAAGGACAAATATTGTATGATCTCGCTGAGTTGAAACAATTAGAATAAGCAAACTCATAGAATCAGAACCTAGACTATAGTTTACCAGGTGATGGGGTGCAGATAGGGAATGGAAAATTAAGGCTTAAAACGTACATGGTTCCCATTTGGAATGATGGAAATGTTTTGGTAATGAATGGTGGTGATGGTAGCACAACATTCTGATGCAATTATCAGCACTGAAATCTGTATCTGAATTTGATTAACAGGGGAAATGTTAGATTGTTTATGTGGAAACAGAATAACATTGTTTTAAAAAATCCTTGGAACTACACTACACAAACAGTGATCCCTAAGTTAAACCATGGCCTTTATTTAATAACACAATCATTAAAATGTGCTATCATCAAGTGTAATAAATATTCCACACCAATGCAAGTTGTTAGTGGTGGGATGGTGTATGGGAATCCTTTATTTTCTGCACAATTGGTCTGTAAACCCACAACTTCTCTAGTAAGGAAAAGAAAAAGAAAAAGAAAGTTACAGCTACAACCTTCTATTAAATTGGGAAAAAAATAATTACCACTTTTGAATTCTCTAAGAAGACAAATCATCCTTTGTCAATCAATGTTCAAATGCCCCCTTTCAAATTTTGAGAAGACAAGGGATTCAGTGTACTTCATACTTAAGAAGTTCTTTGCAATTATTTTGTAGCTCAACACAACTTGTCTTCTATCTTCATCAGGAGTCTAATGCCTGAAACATTTGTCCCTGATTTGCTACAGGGACATTGAACATTTACAAATTTTACCTCTCATTTATTTTCTCCTCACTTGAGATCTTCTTTTCATGCTCTTCTGAGATTTAATCACATATACAACATAAACATGATGTTCTTCTACTTCCTTGGAGCTATCGTTTTAGTTTCTTTATTATGTGTAACGTTTATTTTTTCTAGCACATAAAATGTAGCCAAAATGAATTCTTTTCGCTCTTTAGAAAGCTATGTTTTCCCTTGTAATCACATCCTGCTGCAAAGTGATAGAAAGTTTGCATTAGTCTATGATGCAACAGATTTTATTTCCTTTTCTCTCTTAGCACTGATTTTTGAGACAATTATATTTACCATCCATGTCTATGATATTGGTGATTATTGGGTTAGGTTAGGGGACCTATTTTCAAAATCTTTTCTACAAATGTGAGGTCTTTGGACTTCCCATCAGTTGTCTAGAACGTAGGTTTGAAAAATTTAAGCACAGTAAAATCCCCTTTCACAGGGTTCAACATAATCATAGCTATTACTCTTCAAATCCCTTATATGTGTGAGGTCCTGTACAAGAATTATCTCTAATAATCAAGAACATGATCCTACAAGAGTGCACTTATTTACATTTTACTGTTAAGAAGACTGAGAATCAAGGAAATTAAATGATTTGCCTAAAATCATCAGCTAGTTAAATCCTGGATTGTTTTTCCATGAAGCCAATTTCACCACCACAACCCCTGTCTGACTATTTGCCCATAAATATTCTCTTGTCATTTTTCCCTACCCTATAATATCAGTCATGCCAATCAACTCTGAAATCATAGTGAAATCTGTATTCTAGGGCAGTGGTTTCAAACTTGAGTACATCAGAACTACCAGGTGTACTGATTAAAAATGTAGATTACTGAGGCCCCTCCCCTAGATACTCTGACTTAGCATTTCAAATTTGGACTCATATAACTGCATTTTAACAACTACATCAGGTGATTATTATACAGGTGATTATCTGCGGATCATACTTTGAGAAACACAGGCCTACATACTATGTATATCCCACTGAACCACAGCTAAACTTGTCACACATTACAATGCCTCCCTTTTGTCATTAATTTACACCATTCTGTTTTAGGTTTTTGTTTTGTTTTGTATATCATTTTGCTTGATAGATCATACATATATAACTTATTAAAACTGTAATGTTTTATCCCAATATGGGTCACAGTCAAGATATTTACCCTAATCTTTATGTAATTCTCTTATGTGACCCTGATGTTTTCAATATACTTTTATTTCCAACAATTCTTTTATCCCATTTTTCCAAATCTCTTGTCAGTGCCTTTGTCCCTTCCACACTTGGGTTCATTCATTCTAACAGGACTCAATTATTGCTGTCATTCAGTAGTGGGGCAATCAATGGCATTAATTAACGAGGCTTGAATTCTACTGGGCTATATGAGGAGTTGCAAAGATGGAAAACATGGTGGATCTTTGCCCACAAATATCAATTTGATCTAATGGGAGTAATAGAGCAATGCATACATTTATATTCATTAAGAAAAATGACAGAACCACCTATCCATATAATAGCTACAAATTTATGCCTACAGTGGTTAAAAACTGTTAGCAGGCACATGAACAGTCTTTCTGTTTAGCCTTTCAAATTTACACTAACTCTTGTTTAAATGCAACGTAATCATTTGGCATCTCTCTTCTTAAAGGTTTAAGTAAACTTAGATTGAATGACTAAATGTGGCCTGGAAAGTCCCAAAGCCTCCCCACCATGATTTCTGCAAATTTCTAACATTATTCCCTCAGGTTACATCTCAGAAGTGAAGCTCATCCCCATCCTTTTTCCCACAAAACATCCCATCACACCATATTAGGAGTGTGACAAGTTTCCTGAGGATTTTAGGGACTATGAGGAGAAATTAGACCATGTATCTTACAGCCTTCTGTCATGTCAGTGGGTCCACCCTTCTTCTCATTCTCTGCACCCCTCTATATTACCTTCTTCACTGCCCAAAATGACACAATTTATTCTTAGGGAGCTATATATTATCTGAGCAAGCCCAACCTCCCTGGAATTCTATGATTAAAAGTTTTTCCATTTTGGTTATGTCAGTAAATCCATCAGTTGTACCCAGTAAATGGAAAAACTCTAAGAAATCTAAAGTATTGAATATACACCTGGAAATTATTAATAAATATTGTTTATATAGCCACAGTCATAATAAAGATAAGATGCAATAGCAAATACATAATCAATTATAGTTGGTGCTTCCTTTCACAAGCTATTTCTATCTTAATATATGTATGTGTGGTCTCTCAGCACCTATAAATGGTGACATGTTTGCACTGTAAAATTCATAGTTGCTCAGAGCAGAGTCCCTTAGAATATTCATAGAAGATTTGCATTTAATCTACATAATTGATTTATATGTAAATTGTTTTAATATGTAAACAGAAAATTTATCCCTCAAAAAATGAATCAGAGAAGGGGATTGCTTAGAAGTGGGTCAACCCACAGTTAAAACTAAGACCCAAACAGCAAAGTAGTCTGAAACAGAAAGTCTGAAAACCTAACAAGCTGTGGCCATTAAGTTTAATCCACCCACATATCCCTCACTGGACTATAGTGCCACCTCAGAGCCTAATATGGTTTTTGATACCTAGTAGGGCCTCCATAAACATAATGGGTATTTGAATGAGATAAGTATATAAAAATTGATTTTTAATGTTGATTCTGAATCAGCAAAATATTAAATTTACATTTAGTGTTTTCATTTTAAGAAAAATAAATAAATAAATATAATATATTTTTAAAAGACAAATCAGTTCTTATACTCAAAAAAGTAGCACTCAATTATTTCAAAAATTCAGTTATCTAGAATGACCCCAGCTTTAAGGATTCTGAAGAGTGGTATGATATACACATATAACAGAAATATAGTTCAAAGCTATTGTTGATGGATCAATTAATGCATATCAATAGATTGAAAATAATAGATCACATCCTTGTTGTTGTGACATTTTCATTATTATATATTTATTTGAATATGGCTAAATTCCTCATATGAAGCCATAACATTAAAAAATTACTTCACCTTGTAAAATAATCACTTTCCTTAATTTGTTCTTTGTTAGCAAAGTCATTATGTTCTTTGTTTTTTTTTTCATTTTTTTGGATAGATTCTGGGACTGCTGATATGGGATGGCAGTTGCCAGCCAAATTAACAGACCACAAGTCTAAAACACATGTGTATTTTCTGACAGTCTGACAGAGAATGTCTGTGCCACTGACCTGTGGATTGGCAAATGCTTATAATAGAAAAGTTGGCTGGAGCAACTGATGTGACAGGAATTTGATGACAACTAGTTTAGGAAGGTCTCAGGTGGGGAAGAAAGTTAAAATGGATGAGAAAAAGAGGTCATTTCAGTCATTTGGGTATGGTGTGTGCAAAATGGGATAGAGGTAAAAGAAAAAGAGTTTCATGGTAGCAAAGCTAAGGTTTAATAAGAATAGTGAGCACATAAAACAAGACAAGAACTATAATGCAAGTCTAGAAGCCTATAATCGAGAGTTTAAATTTAATTCAAATTGCAATTAGCCATTATAAACAAAAGTTAATAATTTAATGGAATCTCATGTTTTAAAAGACTGTCTGTCAAACCCTTAAATAATGCAGGATTCTCCTTTCCACTGTTCTGATAAGTGACCATTCAGACTCTTTAACATATCTTAGTGTAATCAATTCCTCCCTTACTAAGATGGACATTCCTATTATAGAAAGCTATTAATTGTTAGAATGTTCTCTCTAGGTACCTTCCATTCACCATTTATGGTTGTGCCCATGGAATCACACAGAAGATAAACATACATCCCAGTTGGCCCTTAGAGTATTTAAAAGGAAAAGAAAAGCAGAATCCTCACAAACCCTTACTCTAAAGCATTACATATTCTCCAGCCTTTCATCCATTCCTTTGTGCAGGGTTTCCTCACCCTTTCATCATCTTGGCTGTGCCAAAATTTGAAAATGTCTACACTTCATTTTTCCTTTTCTTCATTTTCCATTTATCACCCAACCCAGTAAAATCTAATTACTTGTCACTTCTTACAAATCTATTATCCCCATGCCTACCTTTGGAATTGCAGTGAAAAAAGAGTTTATTATCAAACCAATGGACAAGATTAAATCCTTAAGTTACCAATTTTTTATATCTATCACAATTTTCCTTGAATCTGCCTCTCTACTTTCTACTGTTATATATGATGGATCTTTTTCTTCTATCAGTCTCTTAAATACTAATATTCCTTAGGCTTCCATGTTTCACATTCTTCTTTTTTTCACTCTTTATCTCTTCCTAGGCAACCTCATTTGTTCTCATGATTTTAATTATTAGGCTTATGAATCACAATTCTTTATTACCCAAACAGAGATCTTTCCTAACTTCTGTAAATCTTATTATTGTGTATCTCCACGTGGACATTCTGGAGGCACCTCCAACTCAACAGTTCTAAAACTGAACTTTTTACTCTTTCCCAGACCTGCTGCACATCCTGTATTCACAACCATCATTGGTAGCACAAATCTATTATCCCCAAGTAATCAGCCATGCAGACCAGAAATCTGGGAGCCACTTTTCAGGCTTTCCTCTGACTCTTCTCTACCTCTGATTCCCATCACTCACAAGTCTGGTTGATTTTATCTGCTTTGTGGTTGTTGAATCTATCCTTTCCTTTGCATTCACAGTGAAACATCCTAGTTCAAGACTTCTTTATCTCTTGTCTAAACTCTTAACTGATCTTCTTTTTCTAAATCTTGATCCTTGCAGTCAATCCTGCATATTACCACCAGAATGATTAGGCTAAAGGACAAATTACTTCAAGTTGTTTCAACTTCTTCAAACTCTTCCCTTGCTTTATATTGAGTATAGAATAAAACCCAAATACTTTAGCATGGATAAAACACCTTTCACAATCTGGCCCCTGCCTTTGTCTCCTTTTTCTCCTGCCAATCTTCCTACTTTCTAGGCCTCAGCAGTACAAATAGCTCCATCTTCTTTTTAAAATCGTTTTTATTGAAACATATTCATAAACCATACAATCCATCTAAAGTGTACAATCAATGGCATTTGTTACAATCACAGAGTTGTGCATTCATCACTGCAATGAATATTAGAGCATTTTCATTACTCTAAAAAGAAAAATCCTCTACCCCTTAGTAGTCACCTACCAATCCCTCCATCTTTCTCCACCATACATTAACAGTTGCTAATCTATTTCTGCCTCTATAAATTTATTTGTATTTATTTTATATAGATGGAGCCAAAACAATATGTAGTACTTTGTGTCTAGTTTCTTTCACTTAGCACACTTCCCTTTTCTTTTTTACCATTGACGGAAGAATATTAATATATTGCTATACCCTACCTTCCATAATTTGCTTTGGTTGTATTTTTACCAAAGAATATCACCCTATTTTTAACAACCTGCAATGTTAATGTATATTTGTTCTCTTTCCGAGAAAAACATTCTTATATATGCACTATTAACTAGACTCATTTTCCACAAGATAGTTTGCTGTGTTATACCATCCTTCCCTGAAGAATCTTTCCTACTAGTGATATAAGCCACCTTACACTTTCCTTTTCAACCACCATTCCTAAATATTAGTGCTGTTATTACAAACACTGTAATGTGCTTTCCAAGTTTCTGTCCATTTCCACTTGCAAACAACCTTTTTAGCAATTCTGCACAGATTAAGCCTCAGCTTTCCATTCTCATCGGAACTTTATCTTCTGGTGACCTATATTCTTGGTGTTATCTCCATGAGTTTGCTCATTGTATTTAGTTCATAATAACAAAATACATACACTATTTGCCTTTTTGTGTCTGAATTGCTTCACTCAATGTTCTCAAGTTTCATCCATGTTGTCATATACGTCATGACTTCATTTCTTCTTACAGTTGAATAATATTCCATTGTATTTATATACCACAATTTGTTTATCCATTCATTGGTTGATGGACACCAGGGTTGTTTCCATTTTTTGGCAATTGTGAATAACGCCATTATCAACATTGGTGTGCAGATGTCTGTTCATGCCAACGCTCTCAGTTCTTCTCGTTGTATACCCAGTAGGGGTATTGCTAGGTCACATAGCAAGTCCATATTTAACTTCCTGAGGAACTGCCAAACAGGCTTCCACAGTGGCTGTACAATTCTACATTCCCCAGCAGTGAATGAGTGTTCCTATCTCTTCATATTCTAGCCAAAACTTGTAATTTTCTGTTTTTATTTTTCTTTTTTTAATAGCAGCCATTCTAGTTGGTGTGAAAATTCTCATTGTAGTTTTGATTTGCATTTCCCTAACAGCTAGTGATGTTGAAGATTATTTCATGTGTTTTATTCGCCATTTTTATTTTCTCTTTGGAAAAATGTCTATTCAAGCCTTTTGCCCATTTTTTTTTGTAGTTGAAACAAGACTTTAATAATAAAATATTCACAATCTAACATTTACTATTTACAATAAATATTGCCCCTCTTCTCTCTCTATATATAATTTTTTTGCTGTTTATTCATAAATTCAAATTTTTTCAATCTCCCCTAAATCCTCCTTCCAACTAACCATGTTTAGCATAGTCTCATAAAGCCCCAGAGACAGTGGGATGTGTCCCTTGCAGTGGCATAAGATTTGAGAAAACTGGGATCCAGCTGGGCCCATCCTCACTCACCCAGTGACGAGTGAGCTAGGTGAAGAGGGTCTCTCCATCCAATTCCAAGGAGTGGGGGGACAGGGGTTGGATTGAGTAGAAACTCCCTCACTCTTGATAAAGGCTTGCGTGGGTTGAGGTTGTGCTGGGAACACTGGAATGTCACTGATGTCATCCATGGGCTCCAGGTGAGACCCTCAGTGTACCTCTAAATGAGTGACTGGTCACAGGAGCCCAGGACAGCCTTTCAAAGGGCAGAGTCATGCAGGGCAGCAGGACAGGTATAGGGGTTTACATGGTGACTGGGGGTGACCCAGACTGGCTGGTGGAAAGGGAAGTGTCTGCCTGGCTTGGCCCACTGAGGTTGGGGTCAGCAAAACTACTTGGCCAGGCAGACCTGCTTTTGCCCATTTTTAAATCAGATTTTTAAAAATATTTTTATTGTTGAGTTTGTAGGATCTCTTTATATACTATGGAATTAAACACTTGTGGGTTATGTGAGTTTGAAATATTTTCTCCCTTTGAGAAGGTTGCCTTTTCACCCTCTTGAAAAAATCCTTTGAGGTGCAAAAGTGTTTGATTTTGAGGAGATACCATTTATCTATACTTTCTTTTGTTGCTCCTGCTTTGGGTGTAAGATTTAAGAACCCACCTCCTATCACCAAATCTTGTAGATGTTTTCCTATATTTTCTTCAAGGAATTTTATGGTCCTGTTTAGGTCTTTGATCCATTTTGAGTTATTTTTTTTATAAGGTGTGAAATAGGGATCCTCTTTCTTTCATTTGGCTATGGATACCCAGTTCTTCCAGCATCATTTGTTGAATAGACTGTTCTGGCTCAGCTAGGAGGGCTTGACAGTGTTGTCAAAAATCACTTGACTGTAGATGTGAGGGTCTATTCCTGAGTTTTCAATTTGGTTCCACAAATTCAATGTCTTGCAATTGGGGAGTTAACCCATTGACATTCAATGTTATTACTGTATTAGCTTTACATATTTTGTCCACTTTATCCTTTAGCTTTCTGTTGCCATATCTTACTATTGTCTGTCTTTTCACCCTTTAATTTGCCCTTCATAATAGTCTTCATTTCTCCACTATACTCCAGGTCTCTTGCCCTTGTTTTTTTCCTTTAAGGCTGCAGCACTCCCTTTAGTATCTCTTGTAATTCTTGTCTTTTCTTAACATACTCTCTAAGTTTTTGTTTGTCTGTGAAGACTTTAAACTCACCCTCATTTTGAAGGACAGTTTTACCAGATACAGAATTCATGACTGGCAATTTTTCTCTTCTCATACCTTAAATACATCATACCATTTTCTTCTCGTCTGCATGGTTTCTGATGAGAGTTTGGCATTTAATCTTATTGAGGTTTCCTTGTATGTTATGCTTTGCTTTACTCTTGCTGCTTTCAAAATTCTCTTTTTATCTCTGATATTTGTTATTCTGGATAGTAGGTATCTCAGAGGAGGTCTATTGGGTTTATTCTGTTTGGAATGCATTGTCTTTCTCAGATATTGATATTTATGTCTTTCATAAGGGTTGGGAAGTTTTTGGTCATTATTTCCTCAAATATTCTTCTGACCCCCAAAGCAAGTCCCTTGTACTGCTTTTGGTCCTTTTTCCTTTGTTTTTGTGAGAGAATTGAGCCCTGATTGTCTTCTCTGATGCCATCTTCCTGTAACTCCCCAACTATTATTGATTTCTATCTTTACTCTATTGTGATCAGAGAAAGTGATTTATATAATTTCAGTCTTTTTAAATTTATTGAGACCTGTTTTGTGACCCAACATGTAGTCTGTTCTGGAGAAAGACCCATGAGCACTTGAGAAGAATGCATATTGTGCTGATTTGGGGGTGATGTGTTCTTATATGACTGTTATGGCTGTTTCTTCATTGATTCTTCTATTTATTCTATCTATTGACTTGAGTGGTGTATTGAAGTTTCCAACTATTATTTTAGAGACATATATTTCTCCTTTTGGTTTTGCCAGAGTTTGCTTCACATATTTTATGGCACACTGGTTAGGTACATAGATATTTATGATTGTTATTTCTTTCTGGTGGATTGCACCTTTTATTAATATATAATGGCCTTCTGCATCTATTATAACTTTTTTTTCATTTAAAGTCCATTTTCTCTGATATTAGTATAGATACCCCTGGTCTCTTTTGGTTTCTGTTTGTGTGAAATACCTTTTTCTAACCTTTCACTTTCAGTGTATTGAATTTTTGGTCTAATGTGAGTCTTTTGTAGACAACATATGGATGACTCATATATTTTTATCCATACTGTCTGCTTGTATTTTTGATTAATGATCAATATTATCCTGTATAGGCATTACTTACTTTGACCATTTTATTCATTGACTTTCATTTATCATATCTTATTTTTATCTGTCTTTTTACCTTTTTGGTTATTCTTTCTGATCTGTTTCATTTCTCTGCTCTCCTCCAAGCCATTCCCTCCTGTCTTTTCCTTTCAGGCTGGAGAACTGCCTTTAACATTTCTTGTAAAGCTGGCCTCTTGTTTATTAATTCTTAGTTTCTGTTTATTTATGAATATTTTAAACTCACCCTCTTTATTGAAGGGCAATTTTGCCAGATAAAGAATTTTTGGCTGATGCCCCTGTCTTCTCCCCTCCATGGTTTGTGATGAGAAATCTGCACTAAGTATTACTGGACATTCCTTGTATATGATAAATCACTTTTCTCTTGTGTTCAGAATTCTCTCTTTATCTTTGGCATTTGACATTCTGAATAGTATGTCTCAGAGTAGGTCTATTTGGATTTATTCTATTTGAAGTATGTTGTGCTTCTTGGATATGTATATTCATGTTTTTCATGAGAGCTGGGAAATTTTCAGCCATTATTTCCTCAAATACTCTTTCTGCCCCTTTTCCCTTCTTTTCTTCTTCCAGAATTCCCATGACATGTATATCAGTTCATGTATCATATATGGCTTTGCATTTTCTCCACACTTCCAGTTCTTTCCCTTTTTAGTCAGCATTTCATTTCTTAATAGTTACACAGCAAACCTTGAGGAATAGCTGTTTGTGAGCTCATGACTGATAAGGAAAACTTGCATGCTTCTACTCCTCTTCCGGGAAGTTCCAAGAATAATCGGTTCTATGAATTCTTTGACCACCTTTGTATCAATAGATCCTTTGCATCATTACTGTAAAGATGTTAGTTCAGCCCTACTGACAAGCATTGTAAATGGTTGTTTTAAATATTTACTGTGAAATTGTAACTTCTGCACTTTTGAGAGACACTTTGAATGTCCAGTCCTTGATTTTCTGTCCTGAGCACTGTACTTTTTAGTCATGTTCCTTCCTCACATAGACATGTACTATAAAAGTTGCTTCTTGCTTTGTGGCAAGTATGACTCAAGTCTCATAAGTGCCATGATCTCTGCCCACTGTCACAGATGAGGATTTAGGCCATGACCAGCTCATATTCTGCAAGAGAGAAGATATCCCCTCCAGACCATTGAGGGTGAGGTCTCATGTAAGCTGCCTATTAAATGTGCTTTGCTCACCAAACTGGACTTGTCTGAGTCTTTTTTCAGTCTGATGTTTCCCTCTCAGTTTGGTGGGAAGCTGTCATTTTACACAGCTCCCTGCTATACTGGGAAAGTATGCACCATGCTCTCATTCAATTCCCTGACCCCTGATAACTTTTTTTCCTTTTGTTTCTCTATCTATTCTTCTGTCTTTTCAGTTTCAGCTGTTCTGTCTCCTAATTTGCTGATTCATTTCTTCTGCCATTTCAAATGTGTTATTGTATGCTTCTAAAGTATTTTAACCTCATCCATATGTCCTCATAAACTCTGTTATTTTTCTATTCAACCTTTCAAATTTTTCTTTGTACTCACGCAGCAGCTTCTTAATGTCCTTTATCTCTTTAGCCATTTTTTCCTTCAACTCCTTGAGTTGATTTAAGAGATTTGTAGGAACATCATTGATTAGTTGTTTTAAACCTTGTGTCTCATCTTGCATTTGGATTTGTTCCTTTGCCTGGACTATATCTTTCTGTTTCTTAATATGGCTTGTAATTTTTTGCTGATATCTGGGCATCTGGTTATGATGGTGAATTTTCTCAAAGATCTTATTTGATATTTTTGTTGAACTTATTCTAGGTCTGTAGGATTGCCCCTATTTGCTCAAGACAGGACCAGGGACCCACTAATGGGGTGTAGACCAGTTTCCAAGGGCTTTGGAGAGGGGGACAGTAGAGGCACCAAATAGCCTCTTTTATTTCCCCCCTGGGGTGCACTTTCTTAGCCTGCCAGCAGATGGTGCTCTTTGGCAAACCCCTCTACTCAAACCAAGGGCTTAGTTTGTTCCTTTGACTGGATCTTATGTCCCTGTTTCTTGGTATGTTTGCTAATTTTTGGTTGGTGTCTCGGCATCTGATTTACTAGATGTATTTATTCTTGACACCTTTCTTTGGTCTAGGGCTTTCTGTTTGATTGGCATTGTGCTTCAGCCCCTCTTTGATACTTTGTTCAACTTAATTCGGAACTTGATAGTGGTTCATGTTTAGCTAATCTGAAATTTTTTCAGCTCTTTTTCATCTGTTTCTTGCCCTTTCTCTCTTGCTGGCTGCAGAATAGGAGCTGAGGATACAGTTGTTACTGTAAGCCATGGAAGCTGAAGTTGTCTGTGTTGCCCCAGGAACAATGAAGCTTCTCCCATCTTTCTCCCCTGCCAGGAGTAGGGACAGAGCCACAGCCATGTGCAGTAATCCAAGATGTGCAGGCCAAGACCATCTGTAGTTGCCTGGAGAGACTGATGAAGCTCCATGCCCCTTCCTACCCTGCCTGGGGTGGGGATGGAGCCACAGGTGTAGGTAGAAAACTAAGCATGTGAATCAAAATGGACCGCAGTTGCCTAGACTGATGAAGCACCGGCCCCCTTCTTCCCCTGCCTTTGGCAGAATGGAGCCTCCTGTGTGCCCACAATCTAGTCTGTACAAGCCAAAGTTGACTGCAGTTTCCCAGAGAGGCTGAAGGAACATTGTCCCTTCTGCCCTGTCAGGGGTGGGAATGGATCTACAGGAGTGTCCAACTCTAGTCCATGTGAGCCAAAAGTGACTGCAGTTGCCCAGAGATGTTGAGAAATACTGTCCCCTCCTATGCTATTGAAATCAGAGATGTATCCACAGGTTTACCTGCCAATATAATCCATGGGGGGTGAAAGTGCCTGTAGTTGTGGGTGCAGCCCCCCCCAGCATCCTCCCTGGAGCCTAGGCCAAGGCTGCAATCTTACCTGAATGGAAAGAAGCTGGTCCCTACTTCACTGTGATTTTCAGTTAGCCCCATTTCCCCTCAGGCCACGGGTAGAGTTAAAATGGAGGTTTCCGACCTCTTTCCAACTTGGACATGTTTAAACTTTAGTTATTCTTAGCACTGGACTTTAGATGGCTGAATTTACAACTCAGTACTGAAATTGGTGCCTAACTATCTTTTCCTCCCCCATTTTTTGGGAAATGAAGCTTCCGATGCCAGTCAGGGAATTGTACCCAAGGCGGCTTGTACTGCAGAGGAAAATGGGCTCTTATCTCCATGGCGTGGAGTGCTCTACTCATGAATCTTCACTGAAGATGGGCAATTTCTTCCTTCCATTCTTCCAAGCATGTAGTGGGAT
>JAQZBX010038650.1:0-13705 GCA_029593785.1 Cabassous unicinctus | reverse complement strand
TATTTTCTTGAGGATTTTAGCATCTAGCCTCATTAGAGAGATTGGTCTGTAGTTTTCCTTTCTTGTGGCATCTTTGGCTATGGTATTAGTATGATGCTGGCATCATAGAATGAGTTGGGCAAAGTTTTGGAAGAATTTGAGCAGGATTGGTCTTAGTTCTTTCCAGAATATTTGGGAGAATTCACCAGTGAAGCCATCTGGTCCTGGGCTCTTCTTAGTTGGGAAGTTTTTGATGACTAATTCTATCGCGTTACTTGTGATTGGTCTGTTGAGCTCAATTTCTCCTTCCATCAATGTAGGCTGCTTGTGTGTTTCTAGGAATTTTTCCATTTCCTCTAAATTATCCATCTTGTTAGCATACAATTTTTCAAAATATTCTCTTATGATACTCTCTATTACAGTGTGGTATGTGGTGATATCCCCTTCTTGCTTTCTTATTTTATGTATTTGCATCTTCTTTCTTTTTCTCTTTGTTAGAGTAGCTAAGGTTTGTCGATGTTATTAATCTTCTCAAAGAACCAGCTTTTGGTTTTGTTCACTTTTTCTAGTGCTTTCTTATTTTCAATTTCATTTGGCTCTGCTCTAATCTTTATTATTTCATTCTTTTTACTTGTTTTGGGGTTAGTTTGTTGTTATTTTTCTAATTCCTCCAGGTGTGCAATTAGATCTTTGATTTTAGCTCTTTCTTCTTTTTTAATATAGGCATTTATCCCTATGAATTTCCCTCTCAGCACTGGTTTTGCTGCATACCATATGTTTTGATATGTTATATTGTCGTTTTCATTCATTTCAAGGTAGTTACTTATTTCTTTTGCAATTTCTTCCTTGACCTACTGTTTGTCTGATAGCGTGTAATTTAACTTCCTTATCTTTGTGCCTAATCTGGTTCTCTGCCCCTTACTGATTTAAAATTTCATTCCATAATGGTCAGATAAATTACTTTGTATAATTTCAATGTTTCTGAATTCATTGAGAATTGTTCTGTGGCCTAGCATGTGGTATATCCTGGAGAATGATCTATGTGCAGCTGAGAAGAATGTATGTCCTGCTGTATATGTTTGTAATGTTCTGTATATATCCCTTAGGTCAAAATCCTGTAATATATCATTCAGTCTGTGTTTCTCCATTGATTCTCTGTTGAGATGTTCTGGTTATTAAAGTGTCCCACTATAATTGTAGGGACATCTATTTCTCCACTTAGTTTTTTTAAAATGTTTTTCTCAAGTATTTTGAGGAAACCTGGCTATGTGCATAAATGTTTATGATTATCCTTTCTTATTAACAGATTGCCCTTTTTATTAATATATAGTGTTCTTCTTTGTCTTTTATAATAATTTTTCATTTAAAGACTATTTTGTCTGATATTAGTATAGCTACTACCATACTTTTCTGTTTACTGTATGCATGTAAAATTGTTTTCCAACCATTCACTTTGTCTTCTTGCATCCCTGGTTCTAAGGTGGGTTTTTTGTAGACAGCATACAGATGAGTCATATTTCCTTATCCATTCTGCCAATCTGTGTCTCTTGAATGGAGAGTTTAATCCATTAACATTCAATGTGATTAATGTGAAGGAATTACTTACATTAGCCATATTCTCTTTAGGTTAAGTATGCCATAGGTTATTTTTATTTCTCTTTATCTTTTTGTAGTTCTTACACTCTCCTTCAACTCTATGTCTCTCCTGTTTTTTTCTTTCAACCTGCAGAACTCCCTTTATTATTTCTTGAAGGGAAGATTTCTTATTGACAAACTCTCTTAATTCCTGTTTATCTGTGAATATTTTGAACTCTACCTCATTTTTATTTCATTTTATTTTATTAATAATAATCTTTTTTTAATTTTTAAAGATACTTAGATTACATAAATATTACACAAACATTTTGGGGATTCCCATATGCCCCACCTCCCACAGCGCCCACAACCTCCCACATAAACATCGCTCATTAGTGTGGCATATCACCTGCAATAGATGCTGGTGCTTTTCCACTAAGCATAGACCAAAGTTCACATTGTAGACCACACTTTCTCCCACACAATTCTGCATGTTATATGATGATATAAAATGGTCTGTATCTGTCATTGCAATGTCATTGAGGATAATTCTCAAGTCCTGAAAAAGCCCCATTATTACAACTGCTTTTCCCTCTCCCTGCCCCCAAAGCATACAGTGGCCACTGGCTCCACATTAGTGTTGTAAATTCTTCCATTGCTTTAATTGCAATATGTCTATAACAGAATACCAGTAAGTCCACTCTAGTCCATAGCTCTTCCCCCCATACTGAGGAGTCTGGGATGGTGATGTCCACTCCATCTCCAAGTGAGAGGGGGCTTATATCCCATGGATAAGATGGATGTGATTATCCAAATGCAGCTGCAGACTCTCTCCATTCCCTGGGATCGCCATTGTCCATCATCATTTCCCCACCAGTTGTCCTGGGTGAGTCTATTGAGCTGAAGAGTAGGAGTTGCAGCTCCACTGAGATTTTGGGCCCAGCTGGCACATGAACAACCCAAAGACTGCAGTCTCTGGATCTATACCGACAAACTCCAGCACAAAGTATATGTTTGAATAGAGGGGACAGATGGGCCATGTGCACAGAAGACATATTTGAGTCCAACTTTCTCACTCTCAGGAGCACAGATTCCAAAGTATGGCCCACTGATAAGGCACCAAACTCTGCAGCTCTCCAACTTGATATAGGACCTGGGTGTCTCCAGAGCCCTCAGGAGTCCCTCTATTTGGGGTGATATTCACATTGGAAGCCTATGAAGTCCTACTGAGATGTGCATAAGTGTTACCTCTGGGATGCCCTCCCAACTCACTTTGAAGTTTCTTAGCCATATGAACTCATTTGTCTTTATTTTTTCCCCTTTTATTTGAGGTCTTTTTCCAGTTGTATTGCCCATTGGCATGTGGTAGTAATCCCTCATTTCCAGGGAGGCTCATCCCCAGGAGTCATGTCCCACATCGGGAGGAAGGTAATGAATTCATATGCTGAGTTTGGCTTACAGAGAGGCCACATTTGAGCAACAAGGAGGTTCTCAGGATGCAACCCTTAGGCACCCCATAACAATAGGCTAAGTTTCAATTTCAAGAGCAAAGACTCATAAGGCTAGTCATCAATTACAAGAGCTCATAAGTGGATCATCCTCCTTTGCCAGACACTGCCCCTGAACTTAGGGGACTGTTGCTACTCCCTTGGATAATGTAGCAGAGCTCTCCAGGATGGGAATTCAATATTCTCTAATTTATTGTGTGATTCTCCACCCTTTGTGGCCATACCCCATGAGCTCTCCCTCATTTTTGAATGCCAGCTTTGCTGGATGGAAAAATGTTGGCTGGAAATTTTTATTCTTTTAGCACCTATGCCATACCAGTGCCTTTTTTGCCTCCATGGTTTCAGATGAGAAATCAGCATTTAATCTTATCAAGGTTCCCTTTTATGTGATGGATCTTTTTTCTCTTGCTGATGTCAGAATTCTCTCTTTGTCTTGAGCATTGGACAATTGTGTATGTCTTGGACTTGGCCTATTTCCTGGACATGTATATCTATGTGCCCCAATAGAGTTGGGAAATTTTCAGCTGTTATATCCTCCTGCAATTCTTTTGTCCCCTTTCCCTTTGCTTCTCCCTCTGGGATGCCTGTAATGCATATGTTTGTGCATTTCATATTGTCATTT
Organism: Cabassous unicinctus; assembly: GCA_029593785.1. Taxonomy (NCBI): domain Eukaryota; kingdom Metazoa; phylum Chordata; class Mammalia; order Cingulata; family Chlamyphoridae; genus Cabassous; species Cabassous unicinctus. The sequence continues at coordinate 10,021 of JAQZBX010038650.1, read as the reverse complement.
AAATCCTTAAGTCTCTGCTGGATTTTCCAAATATCTGTTCTACTATCTGTCTGATTTCAGCTATACTCTCTTTCACATCATTGATTCTTTCCTCTGCCTGTTCAAATCTGCTGATATGTGCTTCTAGTATATTTTTTATTTTTGCATTGTGCCATTCATCACCATCATATTAGTTATCATTTTATGTGTATGTGTACAATTTCTTCAGTTTATTCTCCCATTGTCTTTTTAATATCTTTAATCTCTTCCTTCATTTCATTAATTTGATTCATGAAATTTGTTTGGACATCTTTGATTAGTTGTTCAACTTTCTGCATCTCCTCCTGTTTTTTTAGTTTGTTCTTTTTACTGGGCCATGTCTTCCTGTTTCTTAGTATGGCTTTTAAATTTTTGTTGTTGTCTAGGCATCTGTTTATCTTGATGGGTTTACTCTGATTAGCTTTTCTTTCTACTCTAGGGTTTTATTTTGTGTTTGTGTTTTTGTGCATGTAAGGTGTCACTTGGACACTTCATTCCTCTTATTCTATTTCCTTGCTGTTGTCTATGTTCCCTTGAAAAAAAATTAGGAACAGAGAAAAAAATGAGATAAGAAGAAAAAAAGAATAATAGTAATAAAAGGTAGAAGAGGAACCATTAAAGAAAATAAATAATTAACATGAGTAAGAAGTACAGTGGAATAAGAATTAAAAAGTGGAAAAGAAACAATGAAATGAGAAACAAAATAGAGAAAAATGTCTAGAATGAATTAAAAGGCTGGAGATGAGAAGAGAGGAAAAGAAAAAAGAAAAAGAAAAAAGAAAAAGAAAAAAGAAAAAGAAAGAAAACTCAGAGGGAGGGAGGGGGAGAAAGAGAGAGAGAGAGAGAGAGAAATAGACAGAGAGAGAGAGAGAAATAAAAACAGGAAAAATTGAGGACCAAACAAAAAGAGGTGGAATGAAAGAACAACAACAGAAAACAGAAGATAGAAAAAGGAAGGAAAGAAAAGAAATAGCATAGGTCGAAAAAAACTAGTGAAAGAAAGAAAAAAATAACAAAGGAAGGAGAAAGACAACAAACAAGAAACAAGACAGCAGCAACTAATAAAAAAAGTGAAAGAGAGAAAAAATGAAAAACAGCCTTCCCTCTTAGGCACCTAAGGAGTGTCTCTCGCTGCCAGTGTTCATCAGTCAATCACCCTGTAGCCTTTCCTCTGCAGGTTTTGAACTAGGTTTTAGCAAGTAATATAAGGAAAAAAATGAACTTTTATTTTTTTAAAAAAATAAGAGATCCAAGAAAGCTAATACAAAAAGAATGTCTATATGTTCCCTTTCATATAGTATCAGCTGGATGTCTGATAACTGGGTGGATCACTTCTCTATGAAGAGCCTGGAATCAAACCAGGGACTCATATAAGCTTGTCAGGAATTACTCCACTAAGCTAAACTGTCTCCTTAAATTAGTTAGGCTTTCCCTTGGTAGGTGAGATTCCTAGTAGTTTACCAGATCCCTGCTGAATAGGTGCCTGTCTGTCCCTGCTTCCTCTCTAATCTAATTCTTCTCTTTACCTGGGTGCCTAGGTGTGACAGCCTGCCTAAGGAGATCCTCCTATCCTCTCCCTGCTGGATTAGGGTACCTTCTGAGATTCCAAGGGGGCACAGCTGGCCAAACTCACTGAAGAGAAAACACTCTCTACCCTCCTAGACCCCTCTTCCTTCCAGGTAATGCTCCCTCATACTCCATTTGGAGCAGCAAGCCAGGGTCTCCACCTAGGCTATTTGTTTTGAGCGTCAAGTATATGTGCTTTTTTCAGCCACAGGGGTGATCAACTCATGGTTTTCCTTTGGCTTCTTTATTTTTCCAGTACCCTCCTAGATGACTCAGAGCACCTTCCCATTCTATATATATCCAAAACAGCTCATTTAGATAAGTACTCTTGTGGTTGCATCCCTGCCCCTGAAAAGGCAGAAGGGACAGTGACCCTCAGCGTCTCCAGGCAAATGCTGCAGCTTTAAGCCTGCATGGACTAGATTGTTGGACACATCTTTGATTCCATCCCCACCCTGACAGGGCAGGAGGAGAAAGAGCACACCCTCAGCCTCTCTGGGCAACTGTTAATGACCTTTTATGTTTGAATATTTGCTTGGTTGATTTAAATCTTTGAAACACCAAGGACTACTAGAATTTATCATGTTTCTCTCTCTGATTGTGGGTTTGACAGCCAAAATATGAGGACTTATTCATAACTTCTTATCATTCTGCCAGGCTGCTCCAATATCCTGGGCAAGGAATGTGGACACTGACTGTGGATCAAAATCATAGCCAAGAAAAAATGGACATGTGTCATGAGTAGGAAATCTTTGTTGCTCTCAGCACAGTTTTTCTTCTTACTGTAATGAAAACTAGTGCTCAGTTTGTCAAATGGTTTTCCAGAGAAGTTGTAGGAATTTATGCACTCACACAAATAAAATTTCTTTGTTCCACATTATCACCAGTAATTGGTGCTGAATATGTTGTAGTACCAGGTGGATGCACTTTATTTTACTCATATCAATGATGCAAAATTTACTATCATGTGTAAAACATGATATCTGTGATCCCTTTTCTTAAAAATTCCTATCTAAGCCTGAAAATTTACACATTTTTAAGTGATTTATATCTAATTCTGTCACCTTTTGTTGGTTCTTGAAAAAAATCTTCATTTATTGCAATCAAATTCACAAATATGTTTCCATGGTGCACATTTTTGTATCTCTTCCTCCTACTCTATCTGCTCATCTTCCTCATTCTCTCCTCTGGCTTCCTCTCATCCTCCTCCTCCTTCTAAAACATTCCTTCAAACTTTGAAAGATATCTGCAAAATTATTTTAATAGTGTTTTCTCATTTCACATTTAATTGATTTAGAGTTGGTTTTGAGTAGGTTGAGTAAGAGAAATGATCTTCCCACTGCAGTTCCTTGCTGCATCTGTCATCTGAGTGTTCATATACATACCCTCTATTCTGTTGCTTCTGTACTTGTCATTTTTTAACTTTTTGCCACAATGTTTGCTTACTATTATTTTATGGAAAGACTCAGTATCTGTTTAAGAAATCCTTTTAACATTCTATTCCTTGAAAGTGTCAATTCTATTTGGATTTCATGTGAATTTATGGCCAACTTGTCATTTTTCCATGGTGGAAAATCTGTAGGGATTTTTCTTTAGTTGTCATTCAGCCTATGAAAATAATTATCATTGTTATAATATTGAGTCTTCAAATCCATATTGTTGGTCTCTCTTTCCATTAATTCAGTTACTTTAGACACTTCAGTGAAACATTTTTTTTTTCCACAAGATCTGGCAAATCTCTGTTACTTTATATTTCATTCTTTTGTGAATATTTTTAAAAATTCATTTTCTATATTTTGTTTCTTTTCTATACGTATTTCATATTTCTTTATTGGCATGTAGAATTCAATTGCCTTCTTAAACATGATTCAAATAAGGTTCTTACTATATTTGCCCAGGTTGCTTTTTTTAACTTTCTCAACTAAAATTATATGTGTTGCTAATGAAAATGTTATTTCTTCATTTCCATTCAAATTTTTTATTTCCCTTTTCTTACCCCACTATGCTTCCTAAGGAAATTGTTGAGAGTGGTCTCATTTGTCTGGTTCCCTATGAAGGGATGCTTCTATCATACATATTTTAAGTTATATGATGCTTAAGCTAAAAAAAATTTCCTTTTAATAGTTACTTTGTCTCATATTCAGGATATTACTTTCTAAATATTCTATAACAGTTTTTATAATGAATTAGTATTTTAGCAACAGAATTCATTTCTGAAAACAAGTCATGATCCTATGAAGTTTCTCCCTTAAACTCTCTTGTTGTCAGGAATTACTATTATTATTTTCCTTTTTCTAATGTTGAACCACATGCTTTTGTAGATAAATACAACTTGGTAGTGAGATATATATATATACAAATATATATATATATGTATATATATATATATATTTGTGTTTAATATAACCCTCTGAAATTCTTGTAGAACTTTTAAATATACATTAACTTATCTTTAAAATACCTAATTTCTTGAAATAAATATCCTATTCTATCATTTCTATTTTTCCAGCAATCTTCTAACCACAGCTTCATATGCAACTTTTCTAATTTGGATGGTGTGTTAGTTTGCCACAGTTTTGCCAATGCAAAGTACTAGAATACTTTGGCTTTTTAAAAGGGAATTTATTTGGAGTATGTGGCAGTTTGGAATTATTTGTGAATTTCAAAAAGAGAAATTATGTTTGTAAACTGGTCTGTTCCTCAGGACATGATCCTCTTAGATTGTATTAGATTCAGCTGAGATGACTTTGATTAAATAATGTTAAGATTAGGGCTTTGATTTGACCACAACATTAGGGCAACTCAGTTTGAGTCCTTGCCCCATTTGTTGACTATATACATGGACACTGAATCAAGAAGGCACACCGAGGAATAGAGAGAGCTCCATAGACATGGAAGAGAAGAGAACTTGTCAACTTTGATCATGCATTCCAGGGAATAGAGATGAGCCATTCACCTGCTGTTTACAGATGACCTTGTGCAGAGAACAGAACAGCTTAATCTGGAAAGAAAAGAGCCTTCCAACCTACAGCTGAGATCAGAAGAAGCTGGGCCCACAGAGACTTAAGAGGAAAGAGGAAGTATGAACACTCACAGATATCAGCAACCCTGTTGCTTCAACACAGGGCAAATGACTTTGGGTGAGAAAGTATCTCTTATGGTACCTTGAGTTGAACTCTTTAGGGCCTTGTAACAATAAACGTCTACCCCAAATAAATACAATTTATAAAAGCCAACAGATTTCTGGTACTTTGTATCAGCACCCCTTTGGATGTCTAATCCAGGGTAAAAGCTTAAAGTTCCAAGGCCATGAAAAGTGCACACTGAAGCACCATCAGAGAAGCTTTCTCACCAAAGTCAGCTGCCATGTGTTGAAGAAATATGGCCATTGATTTTTGCTGAGATTTGGGCTCAGCTGAGGGCAACCAGGCACAAGGCTTCTTTCTTTCCAGGCCTTCTATATCATTCTTGGCTGTTGCACTTTCTTCATGAGTTCAGCTGTAAGATATCAGTCATACAGCAGGACTTGTTTCCTCTTGAGCTGCTTTATGGGCCCTGCCTCTTGGGGCTTTGTGATTAAGTGATCTTCTAGTTCTTTCTAAAATGCCAGGATCATATATGGCAGCTTCCTTTTCCTCTGTCTTTCTTTCTCTGTATTCATTTATATCAGACCAAGCAAGAGGGTGGAGTCTCAACCTGAGCCATGCTCACTGACTTAGCCCAATCAAAAGCCCTAAAGTCATCTTATCAAGTAATCTCATCAAAGGGCCTTCAACTGAATTTAGTGTAAACAAATGTTATCACACCCACAAGAATAGACCAGTTGAAAAACACAATCTTTCTCTTTTTGTGGTTCATAAAATAATCTCAAATTGCCACAGCCTGTTGAATGATATGATTTCTGTTTGTATCTCATGCTAGTTCCTCTCTTCAGTTGTCTTTTAATGTGGATCTCTCATAGTTGCTTCATTTAGTAGTTGTCCTAAGACAGGGCCAGTAGGAATTCAGGAACGTAATACCTAATATTTATGATTTTTCTTCCACATATTTGATCAATGTTCACCTGATTAAGATTAAGAATGTATTTTTAAAACTTTCTATTTTCCAATTTAAATGAAAACAAACACCTTTCTTACAAATATAAAGTTCATAGTCATTTGTAATAATCATCCCCCACTTCATGTTTTCTCATCCTTACCAGATATTGGTAATGCTAATTCAGGTTTCTTTGTGAGGTCTATATTATATTTATTTTTCTAAATAGTAACATTTTGTGCCTTTGGTTCTGAAAATTATCTCTACAATAATTTCCTCTCCTACATTTGATTTTTTTCAAATTGTTTGTAAAGTCTGAGAAAATTATTGTTTTTTAATTACTCCTTTGTCATTGTTCTTTGAACCCTCTTCTTCCTTCTCTTTCTACATTTATATATTCTTCATGTATATTGAATTAAGGTACTCTTAATAGCCTCATTTCCATTAAAATTATTTTTTCATTGTTTTGAGCGATGGTGTAGGTGTGCTTAGATTTGTGCATGTAGCATTAATGTAGTGATCCTAAATGGTCTTTTCTTGTCTAGGAAGGTACTGTGATTTGCTTATGGGCTTTCTGTGGTTTGGGGTTTTAGAAGAAAATCATGACTGGAGAAATGTTACACTGAAACCTGAAAAATGGCCAAAATGCATTGAGGGAAAGTGTTGAGAGAACATCTGAATGTTCCAAAAAATTCTAAGCAAGAAAGAATCTTAAATACCCACTCAAAATTGGCCTCAGTATTCCATTTTTATTTCTACCTTCTTTAGGACAGTGTCTGGTGCTCTTGGATTGTGAATGCATGCCTGATTGCCAGATGCCACATGCAGATATGCAGAGTTGTCCTCTGATTGACTTTTCCTTGATTTTGTATTCATGTTTTGAGTCATCTCAGCCTACATCTCCTGCCTACTTTTCCCCCTTCTTAAGGATATTTTGTAGTTGAACTGATTATTAGTATAGTAATTCAATAAGCTAGAAAGAATGCACCTATTACTAAAATATAACCACACATACAGAGTGAAACACAAACACTAAAAGATAAAAGAGAGACAGGTTATATATTGATAGAAAGATAGAGATTGTTAGATATATAAATATGGTAGATATACTAAGGGTAATATTTTGGTAGGTAGCGTTATACACTTAAAATATTTGGCATTGAACTCAGCATGAAATCAAATTTTATTATCCTAAATGAATGCAATTATTATTTTAAAATCAGTAATACAGCAAATAATAAAATAGGATAAATGATAAACAGCCAACTTACAGGGAAGGAGAAAAGCTTACAAAGTATATGTTCTGTTTAGACATAGGTTTTAATAATCCACATTCCAATGAGGGAAGCTACTTTAATGGGGATTTCAGTGTTGGCTCTATTTTGTGTTGTTGATTCTACAGTTGAGTCTTAATTCTGTAACTTTATTACTTGGTACAGACAACTGTAGGAAGGTAAATACAATCAGAACAATTTGAATTGATTATCTAAATCAAAACAATCAATATTCTCTTCCAGGGCATCAGGATCCTGTACCTTGAAGTTCTCTCAGATACACAGGCACCTAGTAAGGTACTCACTCATTGTCCTCTCCATATGATATTATTCTTTGTTTTTAGCTAAAAGTAATCCTAAGAGCTGACAAAATAATTTTAAAATATGGAAAATATTTTCCTGAAAAATGTGTGGGTTACACAAATGCCTAGATTTCAAAAATTAGGACATGGGTGCATAGCTCACTGTCATGTATATAAAAAGCAAAAGGTTATACAGAAAAAATCTGTATATTTATTTGGGATGTATTCATATTTAAGAACATGTATCAAATATGATTTACAATTCATTCCATTTTATTTCAGAAATTTTTAATCCAGATAATCCTGCTTGGACATTCAAAATATTGGTGGAACATTCTACATAGAGCAGTTTTAATCTCACTGTACCACAGGCTGTAGATGATGGGGTTTATGAATGGTAGCACCATGGTATATAAGATGGCTGCAAGAAGACTACTGAGGAAGAGAGGGGAAAAATGGCGTCGGCTTAGGAGGGTGACTGCGAACAGCTCCCAGATCATGGCAGAGAGTGGACGGGGTGTGGCACTGGTGTCTGTGCTGTGGGTGTGTGGAGTAAGAAGCTTGGGACATCTATCTGGACAGATCGATGGTGTGGACTGAACCATAGAAATTCGTGAGTTTAAGCCTGCCTGTGGTGGTTAACACAGTCAGCTGACCCCCACCATTAAGGGGGAAAAAAAAATAGCCAGCTGGAAGAGTGAATCCCATCCCTCCAGTAACTGGGTGACCAGACCCGGTGGGAGGGGACGTTTTATGAGGGGGGGGGAGCTCGGGTAAGAGAGCTTTATTGTCTGGGGATTTGGCTTCCTGAAGCCCCCTACAACTTAGATGAACAAAACAGCTGCAGTGAATTGGCACCCGGAGGAGGGGAGGGGTTAATCTTCTAGGGAGTTGAGTAGCTGAGCAGCCCAGGGATTAGCCCCAGCCCACAGAGCTGGGAAGAGGGGCAATCTCCAAGAGAGGGAGAGTTCTGACAGAAAGCAGAGAGGGGATATTTTAGATGTCAATCTGGCTGCCTGGACCCCCTCATAACTTTGGGGAGCAGATATGCCAGCTTGAAGTAGTGCCAGGCTGAGGAGAGAGGCAAATCTGCAGTTAACATCATTTATACGCAGCCCGATGATGCAGGGGCTCTGATCCAGAAGGGCGGAGTCTGCCGGAGCCTGCCATTTTTAGCGTTCTACATATCAGACTTTTTCGTCCCTGGGGAATGCAGAAATTGGGAAGTTCTTGATTAGTTTCCAGGAGCCCAGTTAGAGACTCTTCCGTGAGGGGGGTTGTCTAGAGAAGGACTTATTTTTGGTCCTGTATTACGCCAATAGATAGATAAATAAATAAATAAATAAAATGGTCCCTTTAATAAATGAAAAATAAATTCTTTTTAATTTAGTTTAATAGTCAAAAGCTTCTTCAGGACATGCATACAAAAGCCTGTGGGGAAATTGTTTGATAAACACAAGCAGGCTGAGAGAATCCACGGGACCCCAGGGAATACTGGTCCCCCTTAGCTTTGTTTGACTGCCTGCCAGTGTGATTGCTTGCTTTTTCTCTGTTTATTTGTTGCCTCTTGCTTTTCTTTCCTCTTTCCTCCCTCCATTCTTCTTTCTTTCATTTTTTAAAAAAATTAGGTGCTCTTAGCTTCTCTCTTCTTTGCTGTGCTTCTTCTTCAGTAATTTCCCATTCTCCCTATATATTGATTTTGTATTACAAACTATCTATTATCCTTCCTTCATCTTTCTACCCTCTGCTTTCTGTTGTGGCTATTAAATTTCACATTTTTTCCATACGCACACAACTCAACGGTGTCAATTTCTATTCCCTCTATTTTGTTTTTCTCTTTCTTTATAAATATTAACTCTTTCCTTTTAGCCCTTTCTTAACTCTTTCTCTCTCTCCTCATAATTCTAGCACTCTAAATCATTATATATATATACTCTTCTATTTGGTTTCCCAGTCAATTGTAAGTACTCCACTTTCTCTCCTATTACTCTACACTGCCTACTTGAGTTAAATATTCACTTCATTAAGTCTTATTTGGCACCTCTTCTAAATTTTAGCAATATTACCATTATCCTTCTTCCTTTCTCACATCTTTCGATTCCTCCAGACGTAATCTTTTGCCTTCAAGGGAACATAGAAAGAAGCAAGAAAATAAAAAAAGAAGAAAAAGTATCAAAGCGAAAACTTTACACACACACAGAACCACGAGCTAAATAAAACTCTAGAGCAGAGAGAGGAGCTAATCAACTGAATAAATCCATCAAGATAAAATGATGACTAGAGGGCAACAAGAAATTACAAACCACACTGCGAAACAAGAAAACATGGACCAATCCAATGAACAAACTAAAAACCAGGAACTGAAGCAGATCATTGAACAACTAATCGAAGCTTTCCAAACAAATATTATGGACCAACTTAAAGAAGTGAAGGAAGAGATTAAGAATATAAAGAACACACTTGGAGAACTTACTGAAGAAAGTGTAAACACTCCCAAAAAGATAATGGATATGATGGTGACCAATGGCACAATCAAAGAAATCAAAAAGACGCTGGATTCACATAGCAGCAGATTTGAACAGGCAGAAGAAAAAATTGGTGATGTGGAAGACAATACATCTGAAATCAAACATATAGTAGAAAAAGCAGACAAAAAGATAGAAAAAATCCAGCAGGGACTTAGGGAATTAACCGACAACACAAAACACTCAAACATACGCATTATGGGCATCCCAGAAATAGAAGAGAAGGGAAGGGGAACAGAAGGAGTGTTGAAAGAAATAATGGCTGAAAACTTCCCAACCCTATTGAGAGAGATGAATGTGC
>JAQZBX010038649.1:0-23327 GCA_029593785.1 Cabassous unicinctus | reverse complement strand
CCAAAAAAAAAAGAGAGAGAGAGAAGGAAAACAAAATATCTACAGTTGTCGAGACAAGAGGGGAAAAATAGAGGCAAACATCCGTAATTTTCTCTGTGGGGCTTTGCGGTAATTGAGCCATTTGGATAAAAATAAAGGCAGCAGGCCCCTTAGGTAAGAAGAGCTTTTGCAATCTAAGAAGCTTGAATTATGCGTCTTGTGTCACTTGAAATCCCCCGTCCTCCCCCTTCCACGGGCGACCCAAACCACTTTCCCTTTTCTTATTATTTTTTTAAGTACCCTGTCAAATGTCATCTGTAGAGCAGAGAATTTCAGCTGTCACAACTAATTTCAATTTTTCCATGTGGTTTTCCCCTCTTCGTGTACCAAGGGAGGGGTCTGGCTGAGCCCTGTTTCCCTCTCTCTTGCATCCACTCACTCTTTTAATCATTATTGCTATTATTTCAAGACCAGATCCACATCATAAATCTGGGGAGTGCTTTGGGCTGTGGTTTGCTTGTGTGGAAGGCTGGGCCTGGCCCTGTCCGGTTCGAGCCTCAGTCCCCCCGCCGCACCCCCACATGCACACCCCCACCCCCACTTAAGCGCTACACTCCCACCGCTCTCTTCTTGGTCCTGAGCTCCCAGAGCCCCAACCATCCACCAGGGAAAATCCAGAGCTCAGACACAGGATCGGTTCTTGAGTTTCCATCAGAACCACAGGGAACCATGTGCACCTCCCGGGTGAGAGGGGTTCTCGGTGGAGGGAGGACCAAGGGGGGCAAGGATCATTTACTTGCCCCACTCCCCACCTTTTCCATCTTGCTCTCTTCTTTCCCACTTTTTCCCTCACCTTTCTTCCCTTCTCAAGGGACATTGGTAGAGGGCCACTTCCTATGTGACAGCCCTGCCAGGGTGCTGAGCAGACCAAGGTGAATCAGGCATAACCCTGTCCCTCAAGAAGATGACCATCTAGTGGAGTCAGGGTGACAAAAAGGCAGGCAGATGGGTGCAAAGTAGTGTTTGATGTCCTGGCCAATGGCTGGGTAGAGACAGTGGGGCACAAAGGAGGGAAGGTCACTTCTAGCTGAGCTGCTGAGCAGCTTTCACCAAGGAGTGGTGCTTGAGCAGACTTTTTTTTTTTTTCAAGGAGATACCCGGGGATTGAACCCAGGACCTCGTACATGGGAAACAGGTGCTCAACCACTGAGCTACATCCACTCCCCTTGAGCAGACTTTTGAAAAACAAATGGGTGCTTGCCTCCTGGGCAACCTGGGGAAGGGAGTTCCAGGCAGATGGGCACAGCATGTGCAAAAACCTGGAGATGTGAAACAGCATGTCCTGAGAAGTGCAGGTAATTCAGCAAGGTGGGTCCTTGGAGCTTGAAAGTGGTGAGGGGTGGAGCTGGGGTGCAGAAGGACGAGTCCTGCAGAATTGGGGACCCAGTCTAGAGGACAGCCGGGGCCTGGGGGAAATGGGAGCATTTTAAGCAGGAAGGAGATAGAATGCTTTGTTAAAGGCCCACCCTGGTTACAGGTAGAGAATGCATTAGAATACGTGAGATGTTTCTCTCCTCTCATTCTCTTTCTTCCCCTTCCCCTTCCACACACTCCAGTGGAGGGCCAAGAGGGCCGGGCCTTGCTTTACTCATCAGTGGGGTCTGGGACCCAGGACAGGGCCTGTCCTTCACAGGCCTCCACCAAAATCTGTTGAGTGAATAAACATGCCCACCAGTTCTGGAGCTCTCACCCTCTTCCCCCGTTGGCCCCTGTATTAGTCAGGGTTCTCTCGGGAAACAGAATCAACAGGAGATATCTGTCAATAATATGAGATTTTAAAAGAGTGTCTCACACGACCGTGGGGATGCACAAGTCCAGGTCCCGCAGGCAGGCTGCAAACCAGGGGCTCCGATGAAAGTCCGATGAAAGGTCCTTGATGAGTTTCTGGGAGAAGTTGCCTGTCCAACGACGAGCTGGGAAATTCTCTCTGAATGTTGAAATCATTTCCCCTTTTAAGGCATTCAACTGATTGGATAAAAGCGTCACCCATTGATGATGTAATCTCCCTGATTGATGCAGATGTAATCAGCCATACACGCAGAAAACTCACTGGTGATCGAAGTCCATAAATGCTCTTGTATTACAATTAGCCCAGTGCTTGCTGAAACAAACACCTGGACACAATTACCTGGCCGAGTTGACACATTAGGCTAACCATCTCAGCCCCCTTGGCTAACAGCCCTCTGGTATACAAAATTCCAGATCAGGACCAGAGAAAGAGCTGGAGGTAGGTCAAAGGAGGCAGAGACAATGAGTGCCTTGCCCTTAAGAAGGCACTTCTTAAATGAAAGAGGTGAGTGACACTATGTCAGGGAGGTGAGTGACAATATGTCAGGGAGGTGAGTGACAATATGTCAGTAACTGGAACACACCTACTGCACATCAGTGTGTGAGAGCAGATGCTGAAGGAGAAGTGGCCACTTGGGGTCAGGGTCACCAAATGAGGACCCTCATGGACAAGGTGGAGGGATGGGCCCCTACTTCTCCTTCCTCTTTGGTCCAACCCAGGTTCCCAGCGTGGGCTGCTTGATTTTCACCTGCACTGTCCTGCCTTCCTCCCCTGCTGTTACTGGGAGAGAATAGGAAGGGGCCTAGAAAACACCAGGACTCTCTCTAAGAGTGGGGGGACCTGAGCAATGTATCACCTGAGGTGGCAACTCGTGTGAGAACCAGAGTTTCAAGTCACCCTGGTTTCCTTTTGTACACCCATAAGGTCAGAGTCCAAGTAAGGCTGGGTCACTATTGTGCTCCCAGTTCCTGGCATAAAGTCACACGGATGAGAATGCCCCACTCTTCCTGAGCACATGCCCTCTGCCAGGCCTTGTCCCAGTGCTCTACATGGATTAACTCACTGGAACCTCACAACAGCCTTATGCAATAGATACAATTATTATCCCGTTTACAGAAGGGGAAACTGAGGCACAGAGTGGCTACATGACCTGCTCAAAGCCACATTGCTGGTAAAAGGCAGCATCAGGGACTAAATCCAGGTAGTTTGGACCAGAACCCTGATCCTAGTCCATATCCTGTCACCACAAGGGCCCTAGTGGATGCTTAATATCTGCTTGTTTAATTCAGCCCCCCCTTCCAGAGAGGAAGTGTAGTCTGCTGGTTAAGGGCATGCTCTCTGGAGTCAGACTTTCTACAGCTGAATCCCAGCTCCAACCCCTCCCAGCTGGGCAACCGGCTCACTCTGCACCTCAGTTTCCTCACCTGCAATATAGGAAGCAAATGTTGGCTGCTGTTCACCCAACTGTTTCCCTCTTCCTCCCAGGCACACAGCTAGACATTTCCCAGCTTCCTCTGCAAATAGGTGGAGCCATGTGACCGAGATCTGGCCAATGGAATATGGGAGGAAGTGATGTCACCACTTCTGAGCCTGGCTCCTAAAACTTCCGGCACCATCCTTCACGCTCTCTCTGCCCAGTGGAGGCCTCCAAGGCCCAGGAGATAGTAGAGCCCACAATGGATGGAGCCTGGGCCCATGAATGACTGTGTGGAGCAGAGCCCCCATCCTACCCCACACCCCTACCTCTCATTAGACTGTGCTCTGAGCAGGAAATGAGCTCTTACCCTGGGGCTGTTCATTCAGGCAGTTAGCCTACTCTTAGGAACACACGACCCATAGGGCTCTCATCAGGCTTAAAGAGTGACTATCTCCAAAGAGTTCAGTACAATGCTTGATGCTTAGTGAGTCCTCTGAATGGTTTATTGTCATTGTTCCACAGCTCTGTCTCCTGCTGGAGTGTAAGCTCCCAGGGTCTGGCACATGCTGGGAGCTCAGTGAACCCATGCCGGACGCCTCGTGGGCCTGTGTCTGGTGTTTGGGTCAGTGTTCCCATCTCCCTGTTGTTCTCCTGTGAGGGGAGGCCTCAGTCTGGCAGCTCTTGGCCTCTGCTACCTTCCTGCTCCCTGCAGCTGCAGACTCAGACCAGGGTATGAGAAAGATGTGCTGGCACCCACTGCAGGGATCCCCAGCCTGTGGCCACACCTCAGGGCTCTGGTGCAGAGCTCATACGCCAGGGTTCTGAGGAGCCCTCCTAGGGCTTGGTGTCAGAGGGCCTGAGAACCCCTAAGTCATATGTGTTGCCCTGGGCAGGTTCTGGGGAAAGACCCAGAGCATTCCCGGGTTTTTGAAAAGTATGCGAGGCACTCCGCCCAGGCTGCCAGTCCAGGTATTTACCCTTTGCTTGTTCCCCAGGCACTGTGAGCCAGAGCACCTCCTGCCTCTGAGGTGCCTTCCCCCAGCCAGACCCTCCTCGATGGGAGGTGTGGCATCTGAACCTTGACCTGGGTCTTGTAGGGCCTTGGTCCAGACCCTATATGTTCCCTGTTAGGGCAAACCTCTTCTACCAACCCCTGTGGCAGCTTCCCTGCCTCTCCATGGCCCCCTGGCCCTAACAGAAGGGCTGGTGCTAGGGCTGGGTCTGGAGCACCCCGCAGCCTGTCCTGTTGCAGGAGTCAAGGACCTTGTCCTGGCCTGGCCCAAGGCTCACTGTGTGGCCCTGGCTAAGTCCCTTCCTTCTCTGTGCTCCTCTGTCTCCTCATTGGGAATCAAGCGGGCTGTGCGAGCTCATCTCCTATTCCTCCTCCTCCAATTCCACTCTGTCTTGGCACCATTGGCAAATTGGCAGGTGGACCCAGAGTTTTTGGTGAAAAGGATGATGGGAGGGACTTGGTTACCCAAGAAGTGATTTGGTGTGTGTCTGAGGGTAGTAGGGAGGGTAGTAGGGAAGTAACAAACCTAAAACTATGGGTTAGAGCCAGGAAGATAAAGGTTTAAAGGGAAAAAGTGGCTAAGGTCATGGTGAGCAAAGACTGTTGGTTTTCTCAGGAGGCCTCTTAGTTCAGGGAGGGGGCAAGAGAGGCGGAGTGAGAGTAAAGAAGGAAAGCTGTGGGTAGGTGACTTCACTGACAATAATTGAACTGGTGTAATCTGGAAAGTCCTGGTAACCTAACTTTTAAACACGGAGATGGAATTCAAACCAGGGGTCAGCAAATTATGGCCCACAGGCCAAATCTGGCCCTCTGCCTGTTTTTGCAAATTAAGTTTTATCCAAACACACCCACACCCATTTATTTACATATAATCTAGGGTTGCTTTAGCACTCCAAGAGCAGAGCTGAGTAGTTGCAACAGAGACCACATGGCCTGACCGAAAGACAGGCTAACAAGGAGGAAAGAGAGAAGGGTAGGCTGTGAGCCATCACCCATATGGACATTATCTATGGTAAATTGAAAGAGTATAGTTATATATTGAAGGATAGGACAGGTGGGTAGAGATTTTACTGGGTTCAGTGGTGCAAGATTAACAGGTGGGTAGATTAGGAAGGGCAGGTTAGAATAACCAGGACATGTAAATATGAATCTTGTCATCCCATTGGCCTGAATATCAAGATCAGCTTCATGGGCGTTTGACCTGTGCAGTTATACAGGGTCCTGTGCTCAGAAGGGTCCCAGGCTGGGTTAATGCTCTGAGGTCATCGTCTTGAAGTTCTTAATAATTTTTGAAGAAGTGAGCCTGCATTTTTATTTTGCACTGGACCAAAAAATTATATAATTGGTCTTGCCTAAAATATTTGCTATCTGGCCTTTTACAGGAAAATGTACAGATTCCTGGTTTAAACACTGAAGAAGTTTAGTGTATAAACTTCCTGAGGAACTTGCTTATAGAGATAAGGCTCCCCCACCTTACCTCACCTCACCGCAGACACACACACACGACATACACACATATACATGTGTGCACACACACGTGCAATTTTTGGGGGTTTTTTTTTGTATTTTTTTATTTTATTTTATTTTTATTTGAGCATCAAAAGAACACGGACACATTTTGTGTTCCTCTATGAGGTCTGCAGTCCCCAGCACCCCAGGTTTTTAGGGGAGATGTTGAAACGGATACTTTTCATCTTTAGGGGAAATCTGAACCGCCAGGTTTTGAGCAAGTGGGATTCCCAAAAGCCAGGCAATTACAATGGTCAAGAGAATACCCAACAGTTTTGGAGTTAACAGACCTGAGTTTGAATCTTGGCTCTACCACTGACTGACTATGTGACCTCAGAGACCTTTCTTCACCTTGCTGAGCCTCAGTTCCCCCATATGTAAATTAGGCGTCATGACAGAATCTACCTCCTGGGGCTGCAGCGAGGGCCCAGGAGAAAACGAGCATATAAATTGCTCAATAATCCCTATAATAGCTAACATTTGTTGAGTGCTCACCATCTGCTTCATGTACCTTATGACACTGAATTCCGGGAGTTAACTACTATCATTATCTCCATTTGAAAGTTGGGGAAACTGTGAGTGGCAAAGGTGGGATTTAAACCCAGGCTGACTGCTGAGTGGTAGCTGCTACCGCCACCGGACCACCAAGCCTGGCCCTCGGGGACTCACTGGTGAGGTGTCTGTCTCCCCGTGGCTGACTCGAGCTCAGTAGGTTTCATGTGCAGACCCTGCCAGCGGGGAGAGAGAGCACTCCCAGAGGCTGGGCCCGCAGCACCTGGAGCTGCCCCCAGAGCAGGCTGTGTGACTTCAGGCAAGTACCCTCTCCTCTCAGGGACAAAACGAGGGCTCTTGTCTCAATGACCCAGCTCTTACAACTCTAAAATTTTTGAAGTCTCTTATTGTCATCATTGCCACTACTTCATACCATTTGACATGACTCTTCCATTCCGGCTGGAACGCAGCCTCCCAGGGGCACTGGGAAGAAATCCTCCCCTGGGCTTCCATCTGGGATCCCTCTTCTACAGTCCCCCTCTGGGTGCTGGGAATGGTGTGCATCCCACGTCCTTTCAGGCCAGGGGTGGTAGCAGCTTCCCAATGTTGCAAGTCCCAGGGTGCTTCGCCATGCCTGGTTGGTTCACTTCACCCTGCCATACCTCTGTAATTAGTACTACGGTCACATTCTCCTCCGCAAACCACATAAGCGTACCTTCTCCTTTCTGCCAGGATCCTGAAGAATACAAGCTCTTTCTACAGTGCTACACTGCCTCTTCCCTCTAAACTCCTATGGCAAGTGACACCAGCACCACACAGGACTGCACCTGTCCTGCCTTCCTAACATTTGGGAGCTCCTTGTGGGCAGAGCTGTGTGACTTTGGGCATGTACCTTAACCTCTCTGAGCTTCAATTTCCTGCTTTGTGGCTCCTCGATCCTGCTGGTTATGGTGCACAGAGAGAGTGTTGACCGAATGTGTGGGGTCAGGGCTCTGCCTCCGCTTCTCATCACAACAGAAACTGGGAAGATGAGTCTTGAATGTTTTGAAGCTGCTTCTCAAAGACGGACTAACGTCTCCACGGGCAGCCTCGGGGCCCTTTCAGGGTAGTCCAGCCCACCGGGGCTGGCAGGCATTCGTCTGGGAAATCGCTTGTCCACAAGCCCGAGCCCGCTCATGGAATTGTGCTACCGTGAGGGAAATTGCCCTAAATGTGAATCCACGTACAAGACTGGGGAAAGTGATTTTGATGCTCATGTCTCTTCTATGCACAATGTTTTCAGCTTGTCTGCCTTCAAATCATTCCTAAATAATATCTTTTATTTGGTTTGACTGCTCTCAGGGCTCCTGCTTGGCCTGACACTGGCAGCCAAAGCACGACATTTAAAATCACATCTGCTTTTCCCTTGTAGTGAACAAAATGGGTTCCAGACTCCCAATGCCAGCTTGCCCAGCTCTGAGGAGCAGTCCTCTCCAGGATTGCTTTGGTCCCCTGACAGGCCCGTCACTGATCGGTCACCAGTATGGCTTGGAGGCTTCTGCCTTCTGGCCTGAAAGGAAGGGATGGAGGGACAGAGTGGCCGAGCGGCTGGGAGGCAGCGCCTCATGGGGCAGGTCTGGCTTTGAATCCTGACGCCGCCACATCCTGGCTGTGTGACTTCAAATGTGTTGCTTGTCCCCCTCTGAGCCTCATTTCCTCACCTGGGGAGGAGATGGTGAGGTCTTTGCCAACCAATGGCTCCTGCGACCCTGACACCCCCAGGAAGGAGCCAGTGGGGGAGCCCTTGGTTGCCGCCCACAATGCCGGCTTCAAAAGTCCACTTCTGAAAACGCAACCTAATAAAAAAGAAAACAGAGGAACAGAAAGTATGACCCATAAGAAATGGGAAAGGGGATATAACCAGGAATATGCAGGAAATTTTAAAAATTAGTAGATGATTCCATGGGCAGATCTAGGTTAATGGAATAAGAAAATCTGGATGAAATTATAAATTTACCAATTGACCAAAAGAAGTAGAAAACCAAATAAAACATTAACTATGAAAAAATAGAAAATTTTCACAAAGAATTCCCTTTCCGAAGAAAGCCTGAGAGTTTATGCCTGGATTATTTCAGACATTCATGGAACAGGTAATTCCCAAGGTATTCAGACTCTCCCAAAAAGAGAAAAGAGTGTAATCTCCCTACTGTATTTTAGGAAATTTGCATAACCTTACTGCCAAATCACGACAAAGATAGACCAGAAAAAGAAAAGCACAGGCTCCTCTCTCCTATGAATATAGACACAAGAGACATGAATTAAATTGTGATGATTTAAATTCATCCATATTTTTTTTCTCAACGCCAGGGTTTGTCACCAGCCACTTCTAACTTTTTATTATTGACTTGCCAGGGGTGCAAGTCAGGAATTAATCTTCAAAAAGTCAAACAAGACTTTTATGTAGAACGCATAAAAGGGGTATAAACATGAGAACTGTAAGGTTTCTATAATAGTTCATCTCATGTAGAAGCAAGCCTAATGCTATTGAAGTGCCTTACTGTGCAGAAATAAAGTCAAGACTGCCAGACAAAGGCGAGAATAGACTTGCTATTTCGTAGGCATTAATGCTGAGAACTTCAGAGAGAATGGGGAGGTTGTATGAACGAGGCTGTCTCAGGGAAGACTTCATATATTTGCTCATACATTTATTTATTCACATGTGAAACATAATGGAGCACTTACTCTTCTTCATCTGCTGGAAAGAATTACTGAGCAGCACTTACTGTGAGCCAAGCACTGTTCCAGGCACACAGCTACAGCAGAGAACAAGACAGACAGAGGCCCTGGGCACTGGGAGGGTTCCGAGGGACTGAAGCCCCCACTCCTGGCCCACTAGGAGGCTCTGGTTTGGTTGGGGAGAATAAGAAAACCACATCCTGGAATACGACCTTGGTCTACTTCCTGCTCTGGATCCTAAATTGGAATAGACTCGTGCTGCCCATGGTTGGGAGGTTCTGGGACATGAGTGCAACGCTGCTGCTCCTTGTACCTTAATGCATGGCCCCACACGAGCAGCGTGCAGACCTAAGAAAACAACTCCAGTCTGAGTCCCAGGAGTACTCTCTCCTATGTGTGTTTCGGGGCCTCTTATTGTCCCCAGAGGAGTCTGAAAGCGGGACTGTGCTCCACGCAGGCCGGGAGGGCAGGGTTCCAGACCTGGCACTACTACTGGGCAGCCACTCTGAGCCACCCTCCTACCTCTTGGCCTCTTCCAGAGGTTATCTGCAGACGCTGCCCAGGCTTACCCATGGACTTCCTTCGTCTCTCTGCTCCCACATGAGGAGCAGGTCAGAAATACCAGGGAATGAATGCCCCAGAAGTGCCCCTCAACCAACGAGGGCCAGGAGGTAGGGCAATCCTGAGGTACGCCCTATGCAGTCTTTCAGAGAAACCCCAGAAAAATTGAGGCCTGGTTGCTCCCTATTCCAATTACTGTTGTTGCACGACAAACCACCCCAAAACTTGGTAGCGTAAAACAACCATCTCATTATACCAGTAGATTCTATAGATCAGAAATTCAGACAGAGTGCGAAAGGGACTTGATTCTGCCCCATGAAGTCTGGGATTCCAGCTGGGAATGCTCAAATGGGGAACAGATGCCTGGGGACTGGAATCATCTGGAAGCTTCTTCACTCACATGTAGGCACTAAGCTGGGATGATTTGGAAGCGTGCTCGCCTGGGACCATTGACTGAAGCACCTACATGCCTCCTCTCCACGTAGCCTAAACTTCCTCACTGCACGGAGGCCTCAGGGGGGTCACGTTTCTCACACGGCAGCTCATGGCTCCGTGTCTTGGAGGACCAGGGTGTAGCAGCATTGCCTTTTCTGAGGCCTTTTGTGACCTAGCTTCAGAAGTCACAGACTGTCTCTTTACTCTCCTGATGGAAGCAGTCACTAGCTCACACACGTTCAGGGAAGAGGACATAGACTTCATCTCTCGATGGGAATCTGTGGTCATTTTCAAAACTGCCCAACCCACCTGCTCATTAGGGATACCCTACTGGCTGTCCTCCCATCCTGGTCTCACCCCTGCTGCCCTCCATACCACAAGCACCCAGACCCTTGTCTCAGGATCTGTTCCTGGGGAAACCCAGATACTTACTAACTGTGTAAGTCACTAACTTCTCCAAGCATCAGTTTCCTCATCTGTAAAATGTAGTTACTAATGGTCCCTCCTCTTAGAGTCAGTGGAAGGAAACGGATGTGGCTCATGCAATTGGGCTCCTGCCTACCATATAGGAGGTCCAGGGTTCAAGCTGGCCTGAGCGGAGTGCTGGCCCGAGTGAGTGGAGAGCTGGCACAGCAAGATGACGCAACAAAAAAAGACACAGAGGAGAGACAGTAAGAGACGCAGCAGACCAGGGAGCTGAGGTGGCGCAAGAGATTGAACACCTCTCTCACACTCCAGAAGGTTCCAGGATCGGTTCCTGGTGCCACCTAAAGAGAAGACAAGCATACACAGAAGAACACACAGAGAGCAGACAACAAAGCAGAGGTGGAGGGAGGGAATAAATAAATAAATCTTAAAAAAAAAGAGTCACCGGAGGATTCAATGGAGAACCTCAATGGAGGTGAACTATTTTTATGAGCTATTTCTTTAAAATTGTGACCAGAGCCAGACCTTTTAGTGCCCATTGCCACTCCAAAAGCAACTCCATTAGCAGTCCTGGGCCTCTCCCTGGGACAATAGCAGGTGACCATTCCGTAGGGGAGTTGACATTATCATTTAGGAAGATGGCAGGGTATGGTCAGCTGCATTTTCCAAAGAGCCGCAGCAATGTCTCCCATTTCACGTGCTCGTCTACAGTGTGACTTGGAGACTCCTCCCTTCAATAATTGTTCTCTGTGTCCCCTCCCCTTGAACCTGAGTGACTTTGTGACTGTTGGGACCAATAGAGGAGAGCAGAAGTAGTGTGATGTGATTTCCTAGGCAAGGTCAAAAAGAGGCGAGGCAGCATCTCACTGGAACACCTCACTGGCACACCTGCTCTTCAGTTGGTGACTTCAGGCACCACGTGAGCAGTCCAACTGCTTTGTGAAGAAGCCAAAACTAGCCCACGTGGAGAGACCATATGGAGAGACCACGTGGAGAGGACCTGAGACTACATGAAGAAAGAGGGAGGCTCAGTTAGCTCCCACCAGAGGCTTCTTTCCCTGTCCCTGCTGTTCTGGCTCCAGTCACCATTTGCCTGCTGCCACAGGGACAAGAGACCCCAAGCCAGAGATGCCCAGCTGAGCCCTCCCCAAATCCCTGACCCACAAAATTGTGAGCAAAACAAAATGGTTGTTTTAAGTGCTAAACTTTGGAGTAATTTGTTACTTGGTAAGAGCACCCAGAGCACAGATTGAGGAACCATTCTGTAGCACGGTAACTGGTTAACAAAATCTTTTCCCCCTTAGCTGGCTGCTCTCTCTCACCGAGACAGCCATGCCTGTAGGAACTGGGGGAGGTCAGTCCTCACATACCACCTCACCCAGCCTAGCACCTCATGAAAGCATGGCCTTCTGGCCTCCAGAGGGTTAAAATGTGCTCATTTGACACCCCTGTGACTTCACAGTAAGAGTCAGGCTCTCAGGCTCAGCAACCTCCATCTAGGCTTTTCAGACAGAATCCCCGCCAGGCTTTGGCCTGTCCCTGAGGTTGATGGGGAAGTTGCTGGGGAGCTAGGCAGTCATGGAATCCACCTTCTCTCTCCTGAAGGATGGTGTTACCTGTCGATGGGGCCTCAGCCAACACTGATCTGCCCACAGGGCATCTCCACACACTCTCGGAGCCCTCAGGCGGCAGAGGGCAGCCTGGTCAGGATGGGTGCCCTCCTGCTGCGCACTGGCCAGCCATGAGCCCAGTCACCGGAGTGACAGTCAGAACAGACTGAGGCAACCTGTGGGAGGAGAGGAGAGGGGGCAGAAGCTGCTTGTCCTCACCCCGATCTCTGCCACATCGGGGAAATACTTCCAGCTCGACGGCACAGTCAACCAACCCTCGGGAGCCTGGTGACAATGATCCTGAAAACAGGCACTTGTGAGCACCCCGCACCATTTGCCAGAGTGTTTTGTGTGCATCCTCAAGGGCTCCCAGGAGCATCCCCAGGACATAAGCATTGTACAGAGAAGACTTAAGGAACTTGAACAAGGTGCCACATGTCGCTCCAGAGCCTGTGCTCCTAGCCGGGCAAGACTGCCTCTGCCTGGCAGGGGCATACACCACAGTCTCCCCATCCCGATCACGACCCTCGGGATTCTTGAAGCCTCGCCCCACAGCACTCCTAGCCACCTCTTTTCTCTGCTTTGCTTCCCCCCTCCTCCTCTCCAGTCCCCTCTCCCTCCCTCCCACTCTCCCCAACTCCTGCCATTTCCTAACATTCTTGGAAGGGAAAGGGGACCCTCTCTGCCCTGATCTGCAAAGTTTTACCGGATGGCATATTATCACAGTTCAAAGTTGAGGCTGTGAAATTTGGAAGGCATGGACCTGAAATCCAGCTCTGCAATTTGTTAGCCTTGGGCGAGTCCCTTTAACTCTCTGAGCCTCAGGTTCCTCATCTGTAAAATGGGAATAATTAATGCCTGGATCATAAGGTCATGAGGCTTCAATTAGATAATAGAGATAAAGGGTTGAACTACCCCTAGGTCAATAAATTTTAGCTAACATCACCACCACCATTATTATTTATAATGATGAGAGGCAAATTAGAAGACACAAAGCAAATGCTAATTTGTACCCTTCCTTTACCTGACCTGTAATATATTTTTCACCCAGCTTTGGTGTTTTCACTATGGACTAAAGCATAAGTTCTTTTTAAAATTAGGCTTTTAATTATACAAGCAATGCAAAATACATTCTTCTTGTTTAAAAATTGTTAATGTTATGGGGAAGGCTCAAGTCTCTTTTGACTGCCTGTCCTGCACTCTGCCTCACCTCCCCATCTCTTCCTCCACTCTCCAGAGGTAATCTTTGTTATTTTTTTTGCTGCATCTGCCTCCAGGCATTTTTCTATGCATGTTCACGTATACATACTTATCCTCTGAAATATACAGTATGGTTTGTGTGTGCTCACATGTGATTTGTTTATACATAAAGGGATATGCCTAGATATAATCTACCACTTTTTTTACTCAATAACGTGCGTTTAGGTTTATCAATGTCAGTGCAAGTGCAAGGATGAAGGGGATCTTGGGTCTGGATGCTTGGAGGACAAACTTTAGAATTGCAACTAACAAACTACTTGTTAATCCACTTGTCCTCATGGGTCCACTCGCCTTTGCTCCCCCTCTGGCTTAAATGTTTTGCCTTTGCAAACAAACCACAATTGGTTCTCTGTCTGAATCACCAACAAGCCTCAGGTTCTGAAATATGAAAACATCCTCCTCTCCCACTCACCTGTAACAGACTATCCATCAACCCCAGGGAGTGGGAGGTGCTTTTATTTCTTCTTCAAGAGATTATGAAAAGACAGCTCAGGGGCTGTGGGGTGCAGGGTCTATCTTCAGCACTGGCCTATTATCAAGGCCTTTTGGGCCCCAAGTCCCTGGGAAGCTTTGATAACCAACAAGAAAAAGAAAAAGAAAAAAACAAAAGCAGGTGTCACTGTGACGTGTGGATTATACACCCAAGCATAACACAGGTAGCCTGTGAGTCCACCCTGGAGTCCAACACTGCCCCAGGCATTGGGGGCTAGAGGATAAGCTGCAGACTGGCCAATGTGGGTTTGTTTGTTTTTTTCTCACCTTGGGGCAATCCCAGCCGCTGACTTTGTCCAAGAGATAAAACATCCTGACCCAGGACAGGCACTTTGTTGACTATGTAGCCAGGTTACTTCCTGCTGCCACATGGGCTGGGGGGTATAGAAGTTTCTTAGGAATCTTCACATTTTTCCTGCCCCGCGGCAGCCTTGCTCTAGTGAACTGGTCATTGTTTCTCTCCCTGGCCTCCAAGTCAAAGCTTAGCCAAACACAACAGCCAAGCTGCAGAGTAGAAAACTGATGTTTCGAGGATGAGCCTGGAATAGCCACAGGATCTGTGAAAGGGGAGCCTATCTGCCTCTCACCCATTCCAGATACTTCCAGCCTTAACCCAACTCATTGCCACACAGACACACGGGCCCATGCACATGCATGCACTTGAACACACAGGCTTATGCGTCCATAGCTGGGCAGATCAATGGCAGGGGCCCCAGGCACTATTTAGGGAGGAAGTCAAATTGCTATTCAATATTGTCTTAGAAGTTCTAGCTAGGGCAATTAGACAAGAAAAAAAATTAAAGGCATTCAAATAGGAAAAGAGGAAGTAAAACTCTCACTGTTTGCGGATGACATAGAAAATCCTGAAGTATCCACGACAAAGCTACATGAGCTAATAAATGAGTTCAGCAAAGTGGCAGGATACAAGATCAACACGCAAAAATCAGTAATGTTTTTGTACACTAGTACTGAACAATTTGAGGAGGAAATCAGGGGGGAAATTCCATTTTCAATAGCAATAAAAAAACTCAAATACCTAGGGATTAATTTAACCAAAGAAGTACAGGAACTATATGCAGAAAACTACAAAACAATGCTGAAAGAAATTTTGAAAAGACATAAACAAATGGAAAGACATTCCATGTTCATGAATTGGAAAAACAAATATCATGAAGATGTCAATCTTACCCAAACTGATTTATAGATTCAATGCAATACCAATCAAAATCCCAACAGCTTACTTTACAGAGTTAAAGAAGGCAATTGCCAAATTCATTTGGAGGGGTAAGTGCACCCAAATAGCCAAAAGCATTCTAAAAAAGAAGAGCAATGTGGGAGAAATTTCACTGTCTCACCTTGAAACATATTACAAAGCTACAGTGGTCAAAACAGCATGGTACTGGCATAAAGACAGATACATTGATCAGTGGAATAGAATTGAGAGTCCAGAAATAAACTCTCAACTATACAGTCAACTGGTTTTTGACAAACCTACCAAGTATTGTATTAGGCCTGCCATAAGACAATATGACTTCATCTTAACTTGATCACATCTGCAAAGACTTTCTGTCTAAATAAGGGTATTCTCAGGTCTTGGGGGTTAGGATTTGAGCATATCTTTTGGTGAAGACAATTCAACACACAATACCATATAAACAGACTTGAAAAAACAATTTTTTTAATCATCTTCTAAAAAGATGAAGAAAAAGCTTCTGACAAATTCAACATTAATTCATGATAAAAACCCTCAGCTAACTAGCGATAGAAGGAAACTCCTTTAACCTGGATAAAGGAAATCTATTAAAAAAAAAAAAATCTACAGCTAGTATCTACATAATGGTAAAAGACTGAGTGCTTTCCTTCTAAGATCAGGAATATTTCAAGGAGTCTATTCTCACCACTCCTATTCAACATTGTAATGCAGGTCCTAGCCAGTGCTATAAGGCAAGAAAAAGAAATAAAGGACATACATACTGGGAAGAAAGAAACAGAACTGTTTTTATTTGCAGATGATATGATTGTCCACATAGAAAAACTCAAGGAATTTACAAAGAAAAAGGCTACTAGAACTAATGAGTGAGTTTAGCAAGGTTTAAAAAGAGATAAAATTCAATGTAAAATAATCAATTATATATTCTATATACTGGTGATGAACAATTTTTTTTTAATTTAAATTTAAAACAATACCATTTACAATAACACCAAAAACATGAAATATTTTGGAATAGATCTAGCAATGCATGGGATCTGTATGCTGAATACTAAAAGACACTGGTGAAAGAAATCAAAGACAAAAATAAATACAGAGTTATACATTGCTAATGGATTGGAAGACTTGATATTGCTAAGATATCAGTTTTCCAAACTGAACTAAAGATTCACCACAATTCTAGCCAAATTCCCTATAGGATTGTTTTTTGTAGATACCAAGAAGCTAATTCCAAAATTTACATGGAGAGACAAAGGAACTAGAATAGCCAACATAATTTTGAAAAAGTAAAAACAAAGTTGGAGCATTCACACTACCTGAGCTTAAGATTTACTTATAAAGTTACGGTAAACAGAAAATATGGTATTGGTGAAATGATAGGCACATGTCAATAGAATAGTATAGTGTCCAGAAGTAAACCCACACCTACATGTTTAATAGACCTTTTGACAAAGGTGCAAAAGCAATTCAGTAGAAAAAGGATAGTCTCTTCTACAAATGTTGCTGAAACAGTTGGGACGTCCATATTTAAAAAAAAAACTCAACTCATATTTCACTCCATATGTAAACGTTACTCAAAATGGATCATAAAGCTACAAATAAAACCTAAAGTTATAAAAATTCTGGAAGAAAACAGGAGAAAATCTTTCTGACTTTGGGCTTCTTAGGTATAATATCAAAAGCATGATCTATTAAAAAAAGAGTTGATAAATTGGTCTTCCTTAAAATTAAGAATTTTTGCTCTTTAAAAGGCAAAAGAATGAAAATGAAAGCCACAGACTGAAAGAAAACATTTGCAAATCACATATCTTATAAAAGGCTCATATCCAGAATATACAAAGAACCTTCAAAACTCAATAATAAGAAAACAACCCAATTTTTAAAAATGAGCAAAAGTTTGGTCAATTCAAAAAGCAGATATGTGAATGTCGCATAAGCACATGAAAAGCTACTCAGCATCAATAGTTATTAAAGATGCAAATTAAAACTACAATGAGATTGTTTTAGTCATCTAAACTGCTGAAATGCAAAATGCCAGAAATGGGCTGGCTTGTAAAAACAATGGGAATTTATTAATTTACAAGCTTGCAGTTCTGAGGCCATGAAAATAGACAAATCAAGGCACCATCAAGTTGATACCTTCATCTTGAAGACAGGCTGCAGATTATCCTGGACTCCTCTGTCACATGGCAAGTCACATGACAGTGTCTGATGCTCTCTCCCTTCTCTTCCGGGTTTGGGTTTCTTAATTCTGTGGCTTTTTCTCTCTCGCTCTGTATTCACCCATTTATAAAGGATTCCAGTAAGAGGATTCAGACCCACCCTGGGCCATGCCTTAATTGAAGTAACTTAATCAAAGGGCTTAATCGAAGTAACCTAATTATGGTGGTACAGAGATATGAGTGTAATTAACAGCACTGACATGTGTGCATGAACGTGGTTGAAAGGGAAAGAGGATAAAACAGGGGATTGCATAACACAGTGAACTCTGAGTTGGCCGAGGATTGTGGTTAATAATACAAATATAAGAAGGTTCTTTCATAACAAAGGTATGTTACTAATACAGGGTGTTGATAGTAGGGTGGTATATGGGGAACAATGCACCTAAAGCCTATTTCTATGGGATATAAATGTATCCTTGTTGCCATAGGTATGTTTACTGGATAGAGATCCACATAGTAGCTAACAAAATATTAAACTTCCGTCCTAGGAAAGTCCTCCTACTTTCTCAAATAAGATGGGAAAAAACTCTGGAATATATAAGCCTTGCCTAATAAAAGAAAACAGGCCAATAAGCCAAGACTTCAATCTTAATGCTTGCACTTATGAACCTCATTCCTGTAATAATGAAACAAGGCCTAATTATAATTAATGCTTGAGAGCTAACTCCTGAAAACCTCCTTGTTACTCAAATGTGGCCTCTCTCTAATTCGAACTCTGCAAATAAACTCATTACCTTCCCCCCCAACTTGGGACATGACTTCCAGGGATGAGCCTCCCTGGCAATGAGGGTTTATTATCAAGCATTAATTAGTGATGTGTTTGGAAAAAGACCTTGACCAAAATGGGGAAATAGCAAATAAAATAGAGTTTTTACGGACAAGAGATTTCAAAGTAAGTGAGGAGGTCATTTTGGAGGTAACACTTATGCAGGTCTCAGCCAGACTTTACAAACTGCCACGGTAAACAAAGCCGCAAACAAAAGTGCTCCCAAGGGTTCTAGGGATATCCAGATACCATGGGCAAGCCACACGGACTCACAAAATCAACATCCTCTTTAGCAGGCCCTATCTAGAAATGTATGAAAATCTATTTCCCCAATATAATATAGTTATACTCATTTATAGTTCCCCTAATCATGATTCTGCTACTCATTTTATTTGAACCTATAATTTTCAATGTACCTATGATGGTTAGGCTAATGTGTCAACTCGGCCAGGTAATGGTGCCCAGTTGTTTGGTCAAGCAAGCACTGGGCTAATCGTAATACAAGGACATTTATGGGCTTTAGTCATCAGTGAGTTTACTGCATAGATGGCTGATTACATCTACATCAACGAGGTAGACTGCCATCAGCAATGAATGAAGCTTTATTCAATCAGTTGAATGCCCTGAAAGGGGAAGTGATTTCATCATTCAGAGAGAATTTCCCAGCTCATCTTTGAACAGCCAACGTCTTCCAGAAACTCATCAAGGACTTTCATTGGACTTTCATCAGAGTCCCTGGTTTGCAGCCTGCCTGTGGAATCTGGACTTGTTCATCCCCACAGTCATGTGAGAGAATCTTATAAATCTCATACTAGTTACAGATATCTCCTGTTGATTCTGTTTCCCAAAAGAACCCTGACTAATACAGCACCTGTTAAGCACATTTCTCAGAGACTGAAATCTTGTTCATATGCCAATTGAGCCCTCAAACCCAGCAGAGTTATGGTCAACTCCTACTCTCCAGTTCTTCGGGCCTGCCCTGGACAATGAACAAAACGATCATAATGGACCAGTCCCATCCCAAAAAACAAGGAGTATCTTCAACTGCAAGCAAAACAATTCCTTTCTTCTGCCCCATATCTATGTCTCTTTTCATCCTGAAGCAGAGTGGACATTGTCCCAAATCCTTCAAGATTGAAGAATGAACAAAATAAAGGGGGATCACATGTGCATGGTTGTTTTGTAAGTTCACAACTTCTGTAATAAAAATATATTTTTAAAAAAATGATTGCAAAGAGCAGTTGCATGCCTATGGTTTCAAGCAAGTATCCCAGGTCACTGTTTCAAGAAGACTGCCTAGAATCTGTGCATCAGGAGCATAAGTTAAGTTCTTAGAAGAATTTCATTCAAGTTCAGTTTTGACATTTTTCCTATGTGTAGCTGAATAATAAAAGTTCCATTTTACATTACTTTAGCTTAGGTGTCCATATCTCTGACCCCTACCACATCATCCCTCATTGCACTACACAGCTTCCCTTGTTGTTCAATACCTTGGCCCTCCCATTTCAAATAAACATATCTGACCTCATAAAAAAAAGTAAGGGGGGGTATAACCATGGATTAAAGCAGATTTATTATTATTGTAGTTATTGTCTTTTGTTAATGAGGTAACTTATAATATTGATATAAAAAATTAAATTAAATTTAAAAAGAAAGTCCCACCCTGGGCCACATCTTAATTGAAATAACCTAATCAAAAGGTCCCACCCACAATAGGTTCACACACACAGGAATGGACCAGCTTTAAGAACATGATTTTCTGGAGTACATACAGTCTCAAACTACCACAGAGATCCTATTACACACCTATTAGAATGACTTAAACTAAAAAGACTGACCACACTAAATGTTGTTAAGTGTGTGGAACAACAGGAACTTTCACGCATTGTTGGTAGGAATGCAAAATGGTACAACCACTTTAGGAACAGGTTGGCAGTTTCTGAAAATGTTAAACATACACTTTCATTTATCACCACATGATACAGCCATTTCACTCCTAAGTATTTATTCAAGAGCAATAATAACACACATCCACACAAAGAATTGTACACAAATATTCATAGCAGCTTTATTTGTAATAGCCAAAGATTGGAACTGTCCAAAATCCATCAACACATAAATTAATAAGCGGATCATGGTATACCCTTGCAATGGTATACCACTCAGCATCAAAAAGGAACAAACTATTAATACATGCCACAACATGGATGAATCCCAAAATAATTATGCTGTGTGAAAGAACCCAGACAAAAAGAGTACATACCGTAAGCTTCCATTTATATAAAATTCTAGAAAACTCAAACAAATCTAGTGACAGAAAGCAGATCAGTGGTTACCTGGAGACAGTGGGGGGTATGTGGAAGGCTGGGATCTGGGGAGGGCTGGAATGGAAGGAATAGAAGGAAGCATGAGGAAATTTGGGGGGTGGCAGATGTGGTTATTACCTAATGGTTTTACAGGTGTATACATATGTAAAATGGCATCAAATTATACCTTAAATATATGCATTTTATTGTATATCAAATTTACCTAAAAAATAATGGATGCCATAAGATGAGTAATGCCTTAAAATTTCTAAAGGACAATTATTTACAATCCAGAGAGCCAAAACTATCAAAACAGTTAATCAAGTATGAGGACATAATACAGATCTTTTTGGACAAGCATGGTCCCAGACAGTTTACTTACCATGTACTCTTTCTTAGGAACTTACTTGAAGATGTAATACTACATAAAAAAGTAGGGTGACAGGAGGGCAAGAGTGAAAGCACGGATATAAATATATCCCTTGTTATAGGAAGATTCTAATTAGTTACTCCAGTGGTAAGATAAAGAACATCTCTCTTTACGTTGCTCCAAGGACAATGTCCCTTGATCGGAGCTGTTGATTCTTAATAATTCTCCTTTGTTTTTAGATTTGCATGCTCTTTAGTCTGCACTTGAAATTCCAGTGGACCTTTGGCATTGGAAAAGGACTTGCAGGGTACCTGTGAAAATCTCTAAATGGAGAATATCCCACTCATAAAGACTTACCAGCTATTGCTACCTCAGATGCAAAAACAATATAGATTCTAGTATGGGAATGCAAGCCTTCCCTACATTACAAGTGACCAGATGCCAAAGATCTTTAGGGTAGATAACGAATATTAGAAAAAAATATTTTATGTTTTTAGGGTAAGGGCCTAATGTACAACTTTTCACATACAAATAAGTTTCTCTTGATTTCTTTGGAAAATCATAATATTCTTCAAAAACATTTGCTGTTTCTCTCTGGAGGAGATTTTTATTTTTCAGCCATTTGGCCAAAATTTGGCCACTTAGCCTGCTTTGGCCAATTAAATATAGTAAAAGTGCCATGTATCACTTTTAGGCAGAAGCTTTATAAGCCATTTCTGCCTTGACGACCTCTAATGTTCCAGACAGTGGCTGCTTATCTACCCTGGTTGAAGAGTGAAGATGCCGTGGAGCAGAGCCACAGCCTACCAGCAATGTTCAGGTAGCATGAATGAGAAACAACCTTTATTGTTGGAGGCCACTGAGATTTTTAATTTTTTTTTAATTAGAGAAGTTATAGATGTACAGAAAAATCATGCCAAAAAGAGAGTTCCCGTATATCCCCCTTACACATGCAGTTTTCCCTATTATTAACACTTTGCTTTAGTGTGGTACCTTTGTTACAACTGATGAAACAATATTACTAAAATTATCTTGGGGGCGGATGTGGCTTGAATGGTTGGGCATCCGTCTGCCATGTGGAGGGAACTGGGTTCGATCCCCGGGACCTCCCGGTAAAATAAAAAATTAAAAAAAATTAAAAAATAAAATAAAATAAAATTATCTTAACTATAGTCCATAGGTTGCATTGTCAGTTTGTGTTGTACAGTACTATGGTATTTTTCTTTCTAGTAACATATATATACCCTAAAATTACCCCCTTTTACCTATATTCAAATATATAATTCAGTGGTGTTATTACATTCAAAATGTTATGTGACCATCACTACTATTCATTAACAAAACTATTCCATCACCCCAAATGGAATTTCTGTACCAGCATTAACTCCCCATTCCCTACCCCCACCCAAGCCCCTGGTGATCTGTATTGTAGTTTCTGACTCTATGAATTTACATATTCTAATTATTTCATATTGGTGAGATCCCACAATATTTGTCCTTGTGTGTCTGGCTTATTTCATACAACATAATGTCTTCAAGGGTCATCCACATTGTTGCATGTATCAGAACTTCATTCCTTTTCTGCTGCTGAATAATATCCCATTGTATGTATATACCATACATTTGGATTACTTCCTGTATTAGTTAGTCAAAGGGGTGCTGATGCAAAGTACCAGAAATCTGTTGGCATTTATGAAGGGTATTTATTTGGGTTAGAAGTTTACAGTCACAAAGTCATAAAGCATAAGTTGCTTACCTCACCAAAGTCTGTTGCCACATGTTGGAGCAAGATGACTGCCGATGTCTGCAAGGGTTCAGCCTGCCTTCTTCCTTTTGAAGCTCTGTGGTCCTAGCTTCTTCCAATATCATCTGCAGGCTGGGA
The DNA here is from genome assembly GCA_029593785.1 of Cabassous unicinctus. Lineage (NCBI taxonomy): Eukaryota > Metazoa > Chordata > Mammalia > Cingulata > Chlamyphoridae > Cabassous > Cabassous unicinctus. Next base: position 814 of record JAQZBX010038649.1, on the reverse strand, counting down.
TAAATCTCTTCTCTCACCCGGGGCTCATTTCTCTCTGGGCTCAGCTGCTCTGTTCTTTCCACAAGGTCAGCTGTAGACTATTGGGCTCTCTCTCTTCTCTCAGGCCTCTGCCCTGTCTATGGAGCCATCTTTATTCCTCTGTGTTCTTCTCCTGTGTGTTTACTTCCCAGGGCCTCAGTATCAAAAAACTCTAACTCCTCTGCTCTTTCATTTTCTCTGTGAGTCCCTACCCACGGAGGGGCAGGGACACTCAATGTTCTACTGAGGTGGCCCACTCAAAGCTTTAATCATTATTTAATCAAGTAAAAGTGAAACCTCTGAATTTAATACAATCTAATACACCCAGAGGAAGAGACCACTTTACAAACACAATCCAATATCTATTTTTAGAATTCGTAAACAGTATCAAACTGCTACACTTCCATTTTTTGGCAATTGTGAATAATGGCACTATGAACACTTGTGTACAAATATCTGTTCAAGTCCCTGCTTTCAATAATTGTGGGTGTTTACCTAGAAGTGGAATTGCCCAGTCACATGGTAATTCTATAATTAACTTTCTGAGGAACTGCCAAACTGTTTCCACAATGGTTGTATCATTTTACATTCCCACCAGCAATGAACAAGCATTCTTATTTCTCCATATCCTCTCCAACACTTGTTATTTTCTGTTTGTTTTTTTTAATATTTTACATTTTAGTGGATGTGAAATAATATCTCATTGCAGGGAAGCGGATGTGGCTCAAGGGGCTGGGCATCTATCTACCATATGGAAGGACCTGGGTTTGATACCCAGGACCTCCTGGTAAAAAAA
>JAQZBX010038648.1:0-23323 GCA_029593785.1 Cabassous unicinctus | reverse complement strand
TATCAAGGGGGAAATAGGATTACATCTACATAATGGGGGTAAAGAAGAGTTTGCCTAAAATGCAGGAGATCCTCTAGGGCGTCTCCTAGTACTGCCATGCTCTGTGATTAAAGTCAATGGAAAATTGCAACAAACCAATTCAAGCAAGGCTAACAATGGCCCAGAATCTTCCGGAATGAAAGTTTGGGTCACCCCACCAGGCAAAGAACCATGGCCAGCTGAAGTGCTTGCTGAAGGTAACAGGAACATGGAATGCATAGTGGAAGAAGGTAGTGATAAATATGAACTTCGACCATGTGACCAGTTACAGAAATGAGGACTGTAATAGTCATGAATCCTTCTTCCTTGTTGTTACGAGCATGATTGTATACGTATACAAAATGAATTTCTTTGTTTTCTTCCCCCAAATTTTCCCCTATCATATGAAAAGTTGTTTTAATTTCATGTCATAATATTTAAGGGTGTCAAGTTTAAGAGTGAATATTACCCAAGGACTTGCACCCTATTGTGTAGGGAATTAATGCATTTCCAGTTGTACACAGGGGACTTGAACATTGCTAGGCAGAAATATATATGTATGCTCGTCTGTTATTGATTTTACTTAGAGACTAAGTATGGCTTAGGGTAATGTGTATGGTTGCTGAGTTGACAAGGGGTGGAATATGATGGTTAGGCTAATGTGTCAACTCGGCCAGGTAATTGTGTCCAGGTGTTTGGTCCAGCAAGCATTGGGCTAATTGTAATAGAAGAGCATTTATGGACTTCAATCACCAGTGAGTTTACTGCATGGATGGCTGATTACATCTGCATCAATCAGGGAGATTATATCAGCAATGGGTGACACTTTTATCCAATCAGTTGAATGCCTTAAAAGGGGAAGTGATTTCAACATACAGAGAGAATTTCCCAGCTCATCTTTGGACAGCCAACTTCACCCAGAAACTTATCAAGGACCTTTCATTGGACTTTCATCAGAGCCCCTGGTTTGCAGCCTGCCTGCAGAACCTGGACTTGTGCATCATCATGGTCACGTGAGAGACTATTATAAAATCTTATGTTACTGACAGATATCTCCTGTTGATTCTGTTTCCCAAGAGAAACCTGACTAATAAAGTCCCATTTATCCATTTTTTCTTTCATTGCTCATGTTTGTGTATAAGATTTTAGAATCGTCTACGTACCACAATACCTTGAAGATGTTTCCCTAAATTTTATACTATGAGTTTTCTTCTTCTAGCTTTCATATTTGAGTTAATTTTTGTATAATGTATGAAATGGTGATACTCTTTCTTCTTTTTATCTATGGATATCCATTTCTCCCAGCACCATTTGTTGAATAGATTGTTCCCACCTATATGTATTCATTTGGCAACCTTTTAAGAAATCACTTGATGTAGAAGTGAAGGTCTATTTATGACTTCTCAATTAGATTGCATTGGTCAATATGTCTATATTCATGCCAATACCATGCTGTTGCTTTTTATTTTTTTATTTTTATTTTTTTACCATTGTATCTAAGTAATATGATTTAAAGTCAGGAAATGAGACCATGCAACAGAACCATCTGTAAACCAGGCCAGAGTTTTCTGTTTCTCAGTCAACTGAATGTAAGGAATTCCCCAAGAATCCATAGTGGTGGGCTAGGAAAGAGAAAGTAATGTGGTACGAGTGGTGACCATGGGCATTTCAGCCACTTCTTCATGAAAATTACATGTGCCTTTAGTACCTCCAAGAGCCCAATCTCATAAAAACTTCTGCTTTTTGATGTAGTGCTGCTCTGCATGGCCAGTTTTATGGTTTGGTCAATTAGACAATACCCAGCTCATGACAGGCAACTCAGATCTAATGGAAACTTTATGGCCCATGGTTTAGTGTTCAGTCTCTACTAAGTCCCAATATCAGGCCAAAAGCTGTTTCTCAAAAGGAGAGTAGTTATCTGCATAGAATGGCAAGGCATTGCTCCGAAATCCTAAGGGCCTGCATTGTGATTCTTTTATAGGGGCCTGCCAAAGTCTCCAGAAGCATCTCTGTTTGCCACTGCCATTTCCAGCACCATTGGATCTGCTGAATCATAGGCTGAAGTGGACGTGCAGCTTGCACAACCATCTGGAACTGTCACAGAGACTTACCTTTGTCCAGTCCCCACTCAAAACTAGCAGCTTTTCTGGTTTCTAAGTTTCTGGTGGTCCTTACTAATGGCAATTGAGGAAAAAGCATTTGCTATGTCAATAGCTGCATATCAAGTACCAGGGGATGTGTTGATTTGTTCAAATAATGATACCACATCTGAGACAGCAGCTGCAATTGATGTTATCACCTGGTTAAGTTTACAACAATCCACCACCATCCTCCAAGATCCAACTGTTCTATGCACAAGCTAAATAGGAGAGCTGAAGTGGGATGTAGTGGGAATCACCACCCCTGCATCTTTCATGTCACTAAGTGTTGCAGTGATCTCAACTTGTTCTTAAAAGTCCTCTGCCAATTACTTGTGTGATCTTGAGTAAATCATTTTTCTTCTTTGATTTATATTTTCTCTACATGTAGATTAGGTATCATTACATCTGACTTTCTATTTGCAATTACAGATATGAAGAATAATTGAGAAAATGCCTGTAAAAGCTCATTGTACATTGTAAAATCTTAAGCATATGCAAAGTTATATGGTTATTAATTTCTTCTTTTCAGTTATGATGACACTAAAATTCTTTTTATAAAATCTTGACCAATAACATAGAAGTAAGATGTGACTATAGTACTCAGAATTTGCATTTTATAGCATCTTAAACAAAAATTGCCAACTTGCATGCCTGAAATAGATAATTCAAAGTAAACTTCTCTAATAAAGAAAAAATAAGATTTAAGTCCATGAAATTTAAATCTTTGGGCTGTCCAAACAACCTTTGGGCTGTTCAGGCTTGGCCCTGAATCTCAACAGAGTTGCAAAACTTACTCTCCTGTTCATTGGACTCACCCCGGACAACTACCAAGGAGATGATAATGGACAACAAACATCCTAAGGAACAGAGAGAGTCTGCAACTGCAATCAAGATAGTCCCATCCATTTACCCCATGCAATCTAAGTCACCTCTCAATTAGAGGTGGGGTGGGCATCACCATCCCGGAATCCTCAGAATTGGGGAAAGAGCAAAGGACTAGAGTAGACTTAGTGGCATTCTACTATAGACTTACCGTGATTCTAGGAATGGAAGAACTTGTATCATTGATGTGGAGAGAGTGGCCACTGGAAATTCTGAGGGGAGGGAGAGGGAAAAACAGGCATAATATGGAGGCATTTTGGGGACCTGGGAATTGTCCTGAATGACATTGCAATGACAACTATAGGCCATTATATATCTTGCAATAACTTACAAAATTGTGTGGGAGAGAGTGTAAACTACAATATAAACTATAATCCATGCTTAGAGGCAATGCCCCAAAATGTGTTCATCAATTGTAACAAATGTACCACTCTAATGAAGGATGTTGTTAATGTGGGAAAATTTGGGAGGGGTAAGGAGCAGGACATATGGGAATCCCCTATATTTTTAATGTAACATTTATGTAATAAAAGTATCTTTTAAAAATAAAAAAGCATATTAAAATAAAAATTTAAAATAAATTAAAAATTATATATGAAAAAGTAAACTTACTTCTTGCAAAAATAGAAAAAGCATGTAAATATAATTTAAAGTATTTTACTGTGATCGATATCACAATTTGTATTGAGAAGTATGGCTTGGTCCATTCATCTAAACACTCATGGAGCATCTAGGCATAGGCATTATGATAGATGACAGTACACAAAGAAAAGGAGGAAATGATCTGGGCATGAAAGTTATTACAACATGGTGGAGAAAATACTCATGCTGAATTATTATAATTCTCAAGAATCTCACAATGCTGAGGATGCTGATTCTTTGGAGGCTGAGACTCCAGGATCAGGCAATCCATCATTTGAGTGTTACAATATTAGCAGGTGATTATGTGAATGAAAGTAGCTGAGAAGAGTGCATTCTAGGTCAAAAAGTGTTTTGCACTTTATTAGAGACATGAGAAAAGCAACAAAGATCCTCTAACAACCCATCATTTTGTATTAGATGAGGGATGGTGGAGAATATGACAGCTCTCAATGTTAACTTGAGTCAAACCTTAAAGGATGAGAACTGAGGATTTTACAAAAAGATTTTATTTAAGTTTATTATATATGTGCATGAACTTTTCTGTATCATTTCATGCAATATGCACCCATATCAAGAATGAAATCATAACCAGCATCCAAGAAGGTGCACTCATGTTCCATTCCAATTATTTCTTCTGTGTAAAGATTGTGGGATAGTTGTAACATTAATAGCATAATTCATTTAAAAAAATGATGACTTGAACTTTATCAAATTTTAAAACTATTCTTCCAAATGCACTGTTAAAAGAATGAAAGACATCCCACATTGGGAGAAAATATTTGCAAAACATACATCAGACAAAAAAATCCAGAATAGAGAAAGTGCCTAGAATATATAAATAACACTCAAAACATGGAAAACAGCATAAGAAATCTAACAACCCAACAAAATATGGCCTAAAATTTAAGACACTTCACCAACTAATAAATGGATGCCAAATAAGCACATGAAAGGATGTTCAACACCATTAGTGAAATGCAAATTAAAACCATAATGAGATATCAGTGCACTAGAATGGCTGAAGTTAAAAAGACTGACCATATGAAGGGTTGACGAGAATATGGAGTAACTGGAACTTTCATTCATTACTGGTTGGAATGTAAACCAGAACAAATACTTTGGAAAACAGCATACAATTTCTTAAAATGTTAAGCATATTATTGAATTATTCCACTTGTTTATCCAAGAGAAATGAAACCTTATGACATTACAGAAACTTCTTCGTGGATGTTCATAGCAACTTTATGTGATGGCTAAAAATTGGAATCAATATAAATGCCATTGACAGGTGGATGGAAAAATAACTGTTGTATATTTATCCACATATTACATCCCAACAATAAAAGTGGATGAAATTTTGATATATGCAACAACATGGATCAACTTCAAAATAATTATGCTGAATTAAAGTAGATAGAAAAAAAGTGATTCTATTTAAAATTCTAGAAAATAAGAACTAATCATTAAGTAAATAAAGTGATTGCTTAAGTAGCAAGAGGGATTGTTAATTCATGGGAACAAAAACTTTCAGAGGTGGTATATATGTTTAATATCTTGAGTGTGGTGATGCTTTCACCAGATATCCTCAAGTTAGAGTGTATCAAATTGTACACGTTATATATGTACAGTTTGTTGTGTAAAAATAAATGAAAATTCTGTCCCTGGATTATTCTCTAGCTTTCTTTTAATTGATATTCACATCCCTAGACTCTACAAATGGGCATGGTTGTTTTGTAAGTTCACAACTTCTGTTATAACAAATACATTTAAAAAAACAAACAGAAAGCAAAAGCAAAAAAAATGAAAATAAAGATAATATGTCAGTGATGATTTCCAGTTTTGTGGTTTGAGCAGTTGTGCTGATGTTGCAGTCAACCCAAAGAGTATACTCAAATGTCAAAAGAGCAGGAGTGTTTTAAGAGGGAAATGTCATTAGTTCAGTTTTGAATCTCCTGAGAATGATGCCTAAGGTCTATCCAAATACAATGTTTCATTAGGTTTTGGGATAAATGTGACATATTCACACCTGGAGAATTAGATTCAAGAATCACCAGCTTCCTGGAATGTATTTCTTGGGTTGTTTGCTTAAAAAAGCATGCGTTTTTCATACCCTACAGAATTGAGTGGGAGAGAGTGTAAAATACAATGTAAACTAAAATCCATGCTTCGTGGCAATACTCCAAAATGTGTTCATCAATTGCAATGAATATACCACACTAACGAAAGAATTTGTTAATATGGGGGAAAGTCGGAGTTTAGGGGACTCAGGCATATGGGAATCCTTTACTTTTTTATGTAATTTAAGTATCTTTTAAAAATAAATAAAAATATATTTTAAAAGGCCTGCATTCTTATTAGCACATAGTTGAGTTCGTTTTCATTGCACTGACTGGTGCTTTAATTTGGAAAAAAGTATTAGTTTCTCATACATCTAATTTCTAAGTGCATTAAGGGAATTGATAAGTCTTCTACATATTTGCAGTGAACAAAACCCCCAAAAATCTTGAAGATGGCAACAGGCTTGGAGTCACAAAAAAGGCATAATTATGAATATCTCTTATAGTCCTGTGGGAAAAGAGTTGTTTTCCTTTGTAGACATTTTTGAAAATGTTCTGACATTTCAGACAGGTTGAAGATTGCCTAATTAAAGTAAAAGAATAGAACTTCCACAGGACATTTAAAATGATGTCTCAATCACCTCATGTAGGGTATTTTCCTCTTTTATGGAATTTCTCACTTTCCCCCTTCTCTCCAGATTTACTTAATTTTTAGTTTATTATGAAGACTAACACCCTCCTCAGGGCCAAGTCTGTGAATCAGTGGAAGTGAAGTTAGTGTTGATCTTTGTCAATATCACATGGGATACATATATTTTCATCCCTAGGAAAGAGTTGTCTCCTAGTGAGAACAGTCACAATGCACTAAAAGGAATTTAGGATGCTTCAGCATTTTCACAAGTTAAAAGATTGAGTGGACTCGAGTCAGATTCAGAGGTCATCAACTTGGTCAAATAGCCATCTCAGGTTTGTTGTTTTCTGGAATTTTCTAATCATCATAAACATATTATGACACATGAAATTCCAATCGTTGGACACAGATGGCTTAGTTAAGGGTTGAGGCTATAGGCAGAAATTTGTGACTGCTCGTTACTATAAAAACTTGAACAGAATATTCTTTGCTGTCTTTTCTCTATAGAATTAACTTTCCCTGATATTCCTTGTCTTCAAAGAACATTTTCAGAAATTAAGCTCCAAAGAGACATCAAGACCATTTAGTTCTTCTTCTTTTGATACATTTTAAACAAATCAGAAATTGAATCATGATAGGACACCCTAGAAGTATAAGCAAATCTTGAGTGCTCTACTGTGTGTTCCCACTATCTGTCTACTGTTCTCTGAAAAAGAAATGAAGCAAGTAGTCATGGAAATAGCACAGGCTAGGGGTTAAGAATAGGTCATATACATGTGAAAATTTGGGAAAGATCTCTGAATCTTTTAGCACCAGCTTCCTTGTCTGAAAAGTAGAGACAATATTTTTTCTATAGAGTTGTGATTTACCAATTCTTCTGTCATTTTTTAGCACCCTTTGTTTTGTAAGAACTATGGTAAACAAAGCTATCAGTTGAAGAGATAAGGGGACAGCACTTTAGAAAAACATAATATAGTGGCAGAGACAGGAGCACAGAAACTAAAATTCAATGTGTATAACTGTAAACTTATTTCTAAATATGTTTTTGTCAAATAATGTTATTCAGCAATAAAGTCTTTTCTGGCCCAGTTTGGATTAATGCTTTTTTGAAAATATCTATAATTTTAAAGAGAAGTTGTAGATTTGTAGCAACATTATGCATAAAATAAAGAGGTACCCATATAATACCTTACATGAGTGTGGTGCATTTGTTAAAATTCATGAATGAACATTTTTATAATTCTTTCTTACAGCTAAGTAATACTCTATTGTATATATATACATCATTTTGTTTATCCATTCAGCCATTGATGGACACTTGGGTTGCTTCCAAATTTTGGCAATTGTGAATAATGCTGCAATAAACATTGGTGTTCAAATATCTGTTTGGGCACAATGGATGATTTTAATAATTACTTTCATCTAGACATTTTCAATTCATCTAGATATTTAAAAGTTCTTTTAGATTCTTAATCCCATGCTAAAAATTCACTTAAAATTTCACTATCATATATATTAAAGCAAACATATTTTGTATTAACTGTGTTTTATCTGTCATAAAACACAAAAAACAGTTTGTAAAAGAAAAGAAATCAATAAACCAGTTTAGTTATACAAAGAATTACTGGTAAGTGGTTCAAGGACCCCAGGTCTGTAGAAGCCTTCAAGGTGACACATAAACAGAGTTATCATGCTCTTAATATCTATGTTTATGTGTTGCCCATATCTTGCATAAGTAAAATTGGCCATCGTTTCAATTGATTATTTTTCTTCTTACTCTACCTTTACTAATTTCCTTTTTTCTCTTCCTCTTTTTATTCTAACTTTTCAAACTCCACTCAACCTCTTTCTCTATCTCCTCATCCTCTCTCCCTAACTATCCTCCAACTGCTTTTTTCTCCCATGAATAATTTTAACTGTCGAGTTGAATATCTGCCTATAGGTATGGAGTGGGTTTGGATCCTAAGATTATGTTCATGGTGGCAGTCACTGGTATGCTAGCTCTACCTTTCATACAATGAGAATCATCCCCTGAAGGTGATAATAGGGTCTCTCTTAATGACCAATATTTTAGCACAACAATCTCAGCACCTACAATCTAGTGAGGATTGCATTTGTCAAGTAAATAAACAGTTCTTTTATTTTTTATATTTTCATTTAAACAATTTTATTGAAGTATATCATACATATGTGAGCAGACATAAACAATAAGTGTATAGTAAATATTGTGAACTTACAAAACAAACATTCATATCATTGCACAAGGCTCCCATGCATTACCCTACCACCAACACTTGCATGGTTCTGAAACATTTGTTATAAACTATGAAACAGCATCATGAAATTTTACTATTAACTATAGCCAATATCTTACATTTGATGTAATTTCCCACAACCCACCTGATGATTAAAACTCGATTACTTTTCTATATTTTTTATATATATATATACCACAATATATCCTCCCCCACAGGATTCACTGTGTTATAAAGTCCCATGCCTTGTACAATCCATTCAAAGTGTACAGTCAATGGCTCTCATTTTCATCAGAGTTGTGCTGTCATCACCTCATTAATTTTAGAATATTTTTGTTACACTAAATAGAAAACTCCCATACCCCTTTAAATTTCCCATTATTGTTCCTTAGAAATTCAGATATTGCTGCAAAAAATTACAATATTGCTCCTAACTATTGTCCATGAGTTAACTTAGTTGTCATTTTCCTGTGTATCACCATATTCTTAAATCATTTTAAAAGAACATTCTTATATTTATATTATATTAACCACAATCTTCATCCACTACTGAAACCACTGTTATTCATTCCCTAGATTATTCTCAAGCTTTCTTTCAATTGACATTTACATCCACATACTACTCCTTTCAGCCACAATCACATTTATGAGTCAACAGTGTTAGTTATACTCACTGTAATGTGTTACCCTCAACTCTCCTCATTTCTACACATTTATGAGAATTTTCACAAATATTTGTTTCTTTTAGTTGCTATTGTAAATGAACTATTTTTCTGACTTCCTACTCAGATTGCTCATAAGTAGTGTATAGAAATACTACTGATTTTGCATATTAATCTTGTATCCTGATACTTTGCTGAACTAGTGTTTTAGTTGTGGTAACTTTGTTGTGGATTTTATTGTGATTTTCTAGTTATAGCATCATTTCAGCAGTGATTAGTGAAAGGTTTACTTCTTCCTTTCCTGTTTGGGTGAATTTTCTTGCCTCATTGCCCTAGCTAGACCTTCTAGTACAGTATTGAATAATAGTGGTGATAGTGGGCATCTTTATCTTATTCCTGATCCCAGCAGGAAATACTTCAGCCTTTCACCATTGAGTACATTGTTAGCTGTGTGTTTTTCACTTATGAGATTAATATGTTGAAAACTCTTCCTTTTAGTCCTATACTTTGGTGTGTTTTTATCTGGAAAGTATGCTATATTTTGTCAAATGTCTTTTGTGTTAATTGAGATAATAATGTAATTTTTCTTATTCAATTAATTAATGCAATACTTTGCACAAATGGATTTTTTGTGTTGAACCACTCTTGCATACATGGGATAAAACCCCCTTGATCATGGTGAAAAATTCTTTTGGAGTGCTTTTGGATTTGGTTTGCAAGTATACTGTTGAAGAATTTTGCATTTATACTCATTAGAGATATTGGTCTGTAATTTTCTTTTCTCCTGGGATCTTTATTTGTGTTTGGTGTTTGAGTGATGTTGGCTTCATAGAATGAATTTGGTAGCATTCCCTCTTGTTCAATTGTTTGGAAGAGCTTAAGCAAGAATGGGATTAAATCATCTTTGAATGATTGGTAGAGTTCACATGTGAAGCTCTCTGTTCCTGGGCTTTTCATATTTGGGAGGCTTTTGATTGTTTAAATGTTTTATTCATGATTGGTATGTCAAGATCTTTTATTTCTTCTAGGGTCAGTGTAGACTGTACCTCTGTTTCTAGGAATTTGTCCATTTCCTCTATTTGTCTAGTTTGTTTGCATACCATTATTCATAGTATCCTCTCATTTTGATTTCTCTTATTCCTTTGACATTTGTGGTGATGTATAACATCTCATTTCTGATTTTATTTACATTCTTCTTCTTTGTTTTTTCTTCTTTGTCTGTTTAGCTAAGTGTCAATTTTTTAAAATTTTATTGAAGAACCAGCTTTTGGTTTTGTTTATCTCTTCTTTTTTTTATTCTCTATTTCATTTATTTTTGTTCTGATATTTATTATTTCTTTCCTCTGTTTTGGTTTGGGATTTGTTTGCTGTTCTTTTATCTAGTTGCTCCAGATGTTCAGTTAGCTCTTAGATTTTAACTTTCCTATTTTTTAATGTAAGTATTGTGGACTATAGATTTCCCTCTCAACACTGCCTCTGCTGTGTTGAGATTATGATATTTTCTGGTCATGTTATCTTTCAGCTCAATATTTCATTATTTTTCTTGCAATTTCTTTTTTGACTCTCTAGTTAAGAATGTGTTGTTTAATCTTCATATACGTGTGAATTTTCCCTTCTTCTGTCTGTTATTGATTTCCAATTTCATTCCATTATGATTTGAGAAAGTGCTTTCTGTATTGTAATGCATGCAACATAATGTAGAACAGTGCTGTCCAATAGAAATTTTTTATATTCATGGGCTATTCTGTAATTTTCACTACCCATTATAGTTGTCATTGATTACAAGTGACAATTTTTTTTTGCTTTTAATTTAGTCTTTATTTTAAAGAAGTTTTAAATTGCATAAAATTACATCCAAAATATGTGGGATTCCTATAAGCCCCCTTCTCTATATCATATTTTCCCTTATTTATATCTTACAGTAGTGTGGTATATTTGTCACCATTGATGAATAAATTTTGAAACATTGCATCTAACCATGGTCTGCATTTTACATTATGGTTTACACTTTACAGCATATAATTTTATAGATTTTGACAAATTGTATAATGGCCTGAATCCATTATTGCAATATCATGCAGAGGAATTATAATGTCCCCCCAAATGGCCCCAGTTTCAGTCATTCTTCCCTCTCCCTCCTCTTAAAACCCCTGATGACCACTGCTTTTATATCAACATTACAAATTCTTCAATTAATAGAATAATAGTAAGTGTACTTTTGTCCATATTTGCATCCTGTCAAGTTTGTTCAATCCTTAATCTTGAGCATTTTAGGATGATGATGACTATTCTGCTTATTTTTGAGAGGGGGCTTAGAAACCATGAAGCAGATGAATGGAACTTTCTTACAGTTGTAGATAAACTGTTTTTTCAGAATGTAAATTTTCCATTATCATCATTTTGTTAGTTGTCCTGGGAAAGTCTGATGAACCGGAGAGTAGGTGTTGCCTGGAATTCTGAGGATATTCAGGGCTCAACTGTAATATGAACATCTGGAAGATATAAGCCTATGGGATATATTTTGAATGGTTATAGTCCTAACTATATGCTCAAATAAAGGGGCAGAAGAACTATGTGTAGGTAAATCATAAATGAGTTTAATTCTGTTCTATTGGGGAGAAAGTTAAAATAAATTCCAAGATAAGGACTACCAATGGGTTGTTGATTATCTGGTGTAGTTTTGTAATTTTTTTCTGTAATCCCAAACCATCCTAAAAACAAAGAAAAAAAATTCACTCATTGTGAATTTCATTACTGTGAAAACTCTTCTCTTTCATTTATGTATATAATTTTTTTTCTGTATATTCCTCCACTGTCTTATTTTTTCCACTATTTTATTTCCAAAGAAGCTTTAAGTCACAGAAAAGTCCGATCAAAACTATAGGGGATATCACCCCTACATTTTTATGTATCATTTATGTCTAAGTATCTTTAAAAAATAAAGAAAAAGAGAGGGCTGGAGAAAGATCTAGTGACTGAATGGCATTGTGAGGCCTGGGGTGGATGAGGATTGTGGTTCATAGTGCAAATAAGAGTGTTCTTCTTTGAACTAGGAGAAAATGTATGTTACTATTACAACATGGTAAGATAAGATGATTCATAGGAAGATACAATTAATGTAACTTATGGGCTATATTTAACAGCAATATTAGAATATTTCTGCATCGATGTCAAAGAAGGTACTATATACCACTAAGGGTCAATGGACTAAAGAAAATGTTCAAACATTTACTGAGGTAATGACTGCACCATTCCGTGGTGAAAGTGAGAGCCACTGAGTGTATATTTTGAGTAGTTTGTACAAGGAAAGGTATTGTATTTTACTGTGGACCATGTGGTGGAAGATGGGCTTTAATTGACAAATATGAAAGCATTCTCTCATGAACTATAAAAAATGTAAAATAATAATACATGGTATTATGAATAATAGGGGTGTATGGAAAAAATATACCAAATTTAAGGTATTGACCAAAGTTATTGCTAATAGCCTGATGATGTTATTTCATAAATTGTAACAAATGTTTCACAACAATGTAAGGTGTTAGTGGAGGTGTGACACATGGGAATTCTGAACATTATGCATGCTTGTTTTGTAAGTGCACAACTTCTCAAATAAAAAATATATTTAAAACAATATAGGGGATTCCTATATATCCCACCCCCTCTACCTTTCATATTTTCCCCTATTAATAACATCTTTAATTAGTGTGGTACATTTGTTACAATTGATGAATTACAAATATTGAAGTATTGCTACTAACCATGGCTTGTAGTTTTCATTATGGTTTACACTTTGCACCATACTCTTTTTAATGTTTTAACAATATTTTTAAAGGCATGTATCTCTCATTGCAAAGCTGCTAAGCATGTTTCCTGAGCCCTTTATCCATTTTTATTTTCTTCTTGGAAAAATGTCTATTCAAATCTCTTGCCCATTTTTAAAATGGATTGTTTTTCTTTTACTTTTTGATATGTAGGGTTTTCTTTTTTTTATATTCTGAATATGAAGCTATTATCAGATAAGTGTTTCTCAAGTATTGTCTCCCATTGATTATGTTGCCTTTTCATTTTCTTGGCAAACTACCAAGAAGCACAAAGATTTTTTTTAAATTTTAAGGAGGTTCCATTTATCTATTCTTTCTCCCATTGCTTGTGCTTCAGATGTAAAGATCATGAAACCATTTCCTAATACCAGATATTGTAGATGATTCCGTACATTATCTTCTAAGTGTTTTGTTGTCTTGGCTCTTGTATTTAGGTCTTTGATCCGTTTTGAGTCAATTTTTGTTAAGGGCATGAGATGTTTAACCTCTTATTCTTTTGGATATGGATGTGCAATTTTCCCAGCACCATATGTTGGACAGCCATTCTGTCCCAGTTGATTGGGCTTGTAGGCCTTGTTGAACATCAGTTGACTATATAGGTGTGTATCTATAACAGAACTCTCAGTTCTGTTCCATTAGTCAGTATGTCCATCCTTGTGCCAGCACCATGCAGTTTTGACCACATTAGCATTATAATATGTTTTAAAGTCAGGTAGCCATGATTCCTCCAATTTTGATTTTCTTTTTCAATATGATTTTGTTGCCTCTGGCCCTTTCAAATAAATTCCCTAATTGGTTTTTCCAGTTCAGTAAGAAATGGTGTTGTAAATTTTATTAGGATTACGTTAAATCTGTAAGTCATTGTGGCTAGGAGAGGCATCTTAATGATATTTAGTCTTCCAAACCATGAACATGGAATATTCTTCTGTTTATTTAGGGCTTCTTTGATTTTCTTTAACAATGTTGGGTAGCTTCTGTGTACAAGTCCTACATGTCTTTATTTAAGTTTATTACTAGGTATTTGAATCTTTTAGTTGCTATTGTAAAGGAAATTTTTTTTTCTTGATTTCCACCTCAGATTGCTCATTGTTATTGTAAAGAAATGGTATTGATTTTTGTGAGTTAATATTATATCCTGCAAATTTACTGAACTCACTTATCCCCTTTAGAATATTTGTTGTTGATTTTTCAGGACTTTTGTATATAGTATCATGTTGTGGGCAAATGGTGAAATTTTTACTTCTTCCTTTCCAATTTGGATGCCTTTTATTCCTTTTTCTTGCCTAAATGCTCAAGCAGGTAATTCTAACACAATGTTAAATAAGATCCATGACAGTGTTTTTCCAGATCTTAGAGGGAAATCTTAGCATTTCACCATTGAGTATACTGTTAGATGTGAGTTTTTCACATATAGCTTTCATCATGTTCAGTAAGTTTCCTTTTATTCCTATATTTGGAAGTGTTTTTTATCTTGTTAAATACTTTTCCTGCCTCAGTGAATGATCATGTGAATTTTTTTTTCTTTTGATATCTTAAAATGGTGTATTACATTGATTGATTTTCTTATGTTGAAACATTCTTGTACACCAGGGATAAAGCCCACTTGATCATGGTGTATAAATTGCTTGAAGTGTTGTTGAATACAATCAGTAAGTATTTTTTTGAGACTTTTAACATCTAAGTTCATTAGAGAGATTGGTTTGTAGATTTCTTTTCTTGTGGCATCATTATATTGTTTTGGTATTAAGGTGATGTTTTGCGTCATAGAATGAGTTAGTGCTCCCTCCACTTCAAATTTGGAAGAGTTTAAGTAGGATTGGTGTTAGTTCTCTCCAGAATGGTTATTAAAATTCACCCTTGAAGACTTCTGGTCCTGGGCTTTTCATGGATGGGAAGTTTTTGATGACTAATTCAAACTTGCTACTTGTTATTGATCTTTCTGAAATTTTCTATTTCTTCTTTCATCAGTGTAGGTTTCTTGTGTGTTTCTAGAAATTCATCCACTCAATATAAGTTTTCGTTCTTGTTGCCATAGAATTTTTCAAAGTATTTTCTAAAAATACTCTTTATTTCTATGTGATGCATATTGGTATTCTCTCTCTAATTTTTATTTATTCACGTCATCTCTCTTTTTCCCTTTGGTAGTCTAGCTAAGAGTTTAACAATTTTATTAATCTTCTGAAAGAACCTCCTTTTGGGTTTATTTTTTCTAGTGTTTTTTATTCTCAATTTCATTTAGTTCTGCCCTAATCTTTTTATTTCTTTCTTTCTGCTTGCATTGGGATTAGTTTGTTCTTATTTTTCTATTCTTCCAAGTGTGATGTTATAACTTTGATTTTAGTTCTTCCTTTTTTTTTTTAACATACACATTTATGCTTATAAATTTCCCTCTCAGCAATGCTTCAGATGCATATCATAGTTTATGATATATTGTATTCACATTTTCATTCATTTCAAAGCTGTCACTAATTTCTTTTGCATTTTCTCCTTGACCCACTGATGATTTAAGGGTGTATTGTTTAACATCTATATCTTTATGCCTATACTCTCTCTCTGCTGCTTTTTAATTTCTTATTTCATTTCATTGTTGTCTGAAAAAAAATTTTGTACAATTTAAAGCTTTCTAAGTTCATTAAGACATCTGTGAACTAGCATGTGGTTTATCTTGGAAAATGATACATGTGCACTCATGAAGAATGTTTATATGCCTGTATTTTGATTTAATGTTTTTTGTATGTCTATTAGGTTTGGTTCCTCTAATGTATTATTCAAGGTTTCTATTTCTTTATTAACCCCATCATGATGTTCTATCTAGTATTATAATGGTGTATTAAATTCTCCCACTATAATTAAAGAAGCATCTATTTCTTCCCTTAGTTTTGCTATTTTTGGACTCATATATTTTATGAGTATCCTGGTTAGATGGATAAATATTTGTGGTTGTTCTTTCTTCTTGTAGATAAACCCTTATATTAATATATAATGTCCTTCTTTGTCTCTTACAATAATTCTTCGTTTAAAGTCTATTTTGTGCTATAATAGTAGAGCTACTCCTGCCTTTTTTGTAATTGATTGCTGTTTCCTTATCCGTATTTCCTTATCCATTCTTGCAATCTGTGTCTATTGATTACAAATTTTAACGGACTAACATTCAATGTTATTACTGTCAAGGCATTATTTACACTAGCCATTTTTCTCTAAGATAATATATGCCATATTTGATTTTTATTTCACTTTTTATCATTTCATTTATTATTACTAATAATCTTCCTTTTACACTTTCCACCAAATCTTTCTCTCCTGTTTTTTCCTTTCAACTTGCAAAACTTCCTTTAATATTTCTTGAAGGCCAATCTCGTGTTGACAAACTCTCTTAGTTTATGTTTATCTGTGAATAGTTTGAACTCTCCCTCATTTTTGAATGCTAGCTTTGTTGGATACAGAATTCTTGGTTGGCAGTTTTTTTTTTTTCTTTTAGCATCTTAACTATATCAATAACACTGCCTTATCATTTCCATTAACAGATAAGAAATCAATGCAAAATATTATCAAGCTTCTTTTATGTGTAATAAACCTCTTTTATCTTGCCACTTTCAGAATTATCTCTTCGTCTTGAGTGTTTGATCATTTCATAAGTATGTGAATCATGGTAACCCTATTAAGATTTGTGCTGTTAAGATTGTGCTAAACTTCCTGGAAATGTACATCCATGTCCCTCAAAAGAGTTGGGAAATTTTTGTCTATAATTTCCTTCAACACTCTTTCTGCTCCCTTACCCTTCTCTTCTTCCTCTGGGATGCCTATCATATGCATGTTTGTACATTTCATGTGTCATTCAATTCCCCGAGTCCTTGCTGAATTTTTCTATCTTTATGTCTATCTTTTCTACTATCTCTGTGATTTCAGATGTTCTATCTTCAGTGTCACTAAGCTTTTACTCTGCTTGTTCAAATCTGCTGCTATGTGCTTCCAGTATATTTTTAATTTCTTGTATGTGCCTTTCATCATCATCAGATCTGTTATCTTTTTATATTTGTTAACAATTTCTTCTATATGTTTCCCTAGTGCTTTCTTAATATTTTTTTTATCTCTTTAGCCACATTTTCATTCAACTCATTGAATTGACTTAGTAGATTTGTGT
This sequence comes from Cabassous unicinctus, assembly GCA_029593785.1. Lineage (NCBI taxonomy): Eukaryota > Metazoa > Chordata > Mammalia > Cingulata > Chlamyphoridae > Cabassous > Cabassous unicinctus. The sequence continues at coordinate 6,070 of JAQZBX010038648.1, read as the reverse complement.
GATTATCATTGAATAGTTGTCTTAAATCCTGAGTGTCATCAGGATTTTTGTTATGTTTCATTATTAGGGAATTCTCTTCCTGTGTCTTAATACGGTTTGTAAATTTTTGTTGCTGTCTAGGTATCTGGTTATGCTGGTGAATTTACTCAGACAGTCAATTTCTCTCTCTTCCCTAGTGGTTTTGTTTCACAACACTTATTTGATTTTTTTCATTCAACTTTTTCTAAGTCTTTAAAATTACCAGCTTCCCTTTGAAAAATAGGGCCAGGCAACCCACTGATGGGGCTCAGATTCAATCAAATAGGTTTGGGACCAGAAAGTGTCTTCAAAAAGCATTTTGGGTTTTTCTGGGAAGATGGCATCAGTTTAGTTGGGCACTCACCATCTCGCTCTCAGAGGATGGCTGATTGGGGACAGGATCCTGACTGAGTGGTCTGTTCTGGGGGCTCACAGAGTGAGAAACTTGGGAACATCAATCTGGAGGGAGCTGGATGGTAAGGTGTATTGCTCAGGAAAGAATAGTGAGTTTTTCCCTGGCTGTGGTAGAGGACATGGATGGCTGAACCCCACCCTCAATGCAAAAGTCAGGGATTAGTCCCGACTCCCACTGGCAACCTGGTGAAAGGGAGCATTTTCTGACAGTGGGAGGATTCTGGCAGAGGGTTGAGAGGGGTTTCCTTTCTGTGGGTTTGGCTACCTGGACCCCCTTGCAGCTTTGGGGAGCAAAATAGCTGGCTTGAAGTGGCACCAGGCTAAGGGGAGAGGTGAATCTGCTGAGGAAGCCTGATTTACCTAACAGACCTGTGATACAGAGGCTTGGCTCAAGAGGGTGTGGAGTCAGGCAATTTTATTGTTCTGTGCTGAGAAGTATCAGAGCTTCAGCTCCCTTGGGGAGGCTTTTTAAGTTTCCACGAGACTGTTTATTTTCTGCTCAGGGGAGGGGGTAGTCTAGAAAAGCCCCTTTGGGTCCCTTATTTCTCCAAAAGAAAAAAAAAAAGATGGTTACTTTCAAAAAAAAATTTTTTTAACTTAGTTTAATTGCTAAAATCTGCCTCAAAACTGCAGACAGAACCCAGCACGGTAATTGAATAATGAGCACAAGTATGCTAAGAGGCTCCAAAAAGGCCAAAGAAGGAACACTGTTCTTCCTTAGCTTTGTTTGAATGCTTGCTTGAGTGGTAGTTTGGTTTTTCTTTGTTTGTTTGTCACTTGATTTTCTTTCCTCTTTCCTCCCCTGCCCCTTTTTTAAAAATTAGGTGCTGCTAGCTTGTTTTTTCTTTGCTGTTTCTTCTTCCAGGATTTCCCATTCTCTGTCTATATTGATTTTGCCTCCCAATGATATCTCTTTTCCTTCCTTCATCTTTCTACCTTCTGCTTTCTGTTGTGGTTCTTACATGTCACCTTTTTCATTAGTCTGCAACTTGAAGGGTGTCAATTTCTATCTTATCTATTCTATTTTCTTCTTTTTTAAATTATTATTAACTTTTTCCTTTCAGCACTTTCTTTACTCTTTCTCTCTCTCCTCATCATTCTGGCCTTCTAAATCATTACATGTATTTTCCTCTGTTTGGTTTCCCATTCCATTGAAGGTACTCTACTTTTTTACCTTATTAATCTACACTGCATACATGAGTTAAATATTCATTTTACTATTATACAGTGCCTCTTCTAACTTTTATCAATATTACTATTATCCTTCTTCCTTTCTCACCTCTCTTGATTCCTCTGGCCCTAATCTTTTACCTTCAAGGGAAAATAGAAAGAAGCACGGAAATAAAATAAGAAGAACAAAGTGTCAAAGAGAAAACTTAACACACACACAGAACCACCAGCTAAATAAAACTCTAGAGCAGAGAGAGAAGCACATCAACTGAATAAACCCATCAAGATAAAATGATGACTAGATGGCAACAAAGAATTACAAACCATACTGAGAAATAGGAAGACATGGACCAGTCCAATGAAGAAACTAAAATCCAGGAAGACATGCAGAACATCAAACAACTAATCAAAGCTGTCCAAAAAATATCATGGACCAACTTAATGAAGGAAAGGAAGAGAAAAGGATATTTAGAAGACACTGGGAGAACATAGTGAAGAAATTATAAACATACATAAAAATAATGGATATGCTGGTGATCAATGGCACAATCCAAGAAATCAAAAAGACACTGAATTCACATAATGGAAGATCTGAACAGGCACAAGAAAGAATTAGTGATGTGGAGGACAGTACATCTGAAATCAAACAGATAGTGGAACAGATAGATAAAAAGATAGAAAAAATCCAGCAGGGACTTAGGGATTTAACTGACAACACAAAATGCACAAACATATGCATTATAGGCATGCCAGAAGGAGAAGAGAAGGTGAAGGAGAAGAGAATGTAAAGGGAAGAGAAGGAGTGTTGAATGAAATAGTGGCTGAAAACTTCCCAACCCTATTGAGTGAGATGGATGTACATGTCCAGGAAGCACAGCACACCTCAAACATTATAAATCCCAAAAGGCCAAATCCAAGACATATTCTTGTCAATATGTCCTGTGCTCAAGACAAAGAGAAAATACTCAACGCAGGAAGAGAAAAGAGAACCATCACATACAAGGAAAGCACAATAAGATTAAATGATGATTTCTCATCTGAAACCATAGAGGCAAAAGACAGTGGTATGACACAGTCAAATTACTAACAGAAAAAAACCTCCAGCCACGAATTTTCTATCCAGCACAACTGGCATTCAAAAAGTTTGGAGAGTTCAAAATATTCACAGATAAACAGAAATTAAGAGAGTATGTCAACAAGAAACCTGCACTTCAAGAAATACTAAAGGAAGTTCTGCAAGTTAAATGGAAAAAAACAGGGGAAAGAGAGTTGGAGGAGAGTGTAAGAACAACTAAATAGACAGAAAGAGAAATAAAAACAAGATATGACATACATAAACCCAAAGAATATATGGCTGATGTAAGAAATTGGTTGAGAGTAATAACACTGAATGGATTAAACTCACTAGTCAAGAGACACAGTTTGGCAGAATGGATAAGGAAATATGATCCATCTATATGCTGTCTACAAGAAACCCACCTTCAACCCAGGGATTCAAGGAGGCTGAAAGTGAATGGCTGGAAAACAATTTCATAAGCAAATAATAACCAAAAAATGACAGGAGTAGCTATCCTAATATCAGACAAAATAGACTTTAAATGTGAAACTATTGTAAGAGACAAAGAATGACACTGTATGTTAGTTAAAGGGGTAATTGCTCAGAAGAGAGAACAATCATAAACATTTATGAACCTAATCGGAGTCCCTCAAAATACATGAGGCAAACTCTGGGAAAACTAAGTGGAGAAATAAATGCTTCTACAATTATAGTGGGGACTTTAATACACCATTATTACCATTAGACAGAACATCTAGACAGACTATCAATAAAGATACAAAGACTCTGAATAATACATTGGAGGACTTGGACCTAATAGACATTGACAGCTCACTACACCCAAATACATCAGTATATATATTCTTCTTGAGTGCACATGGATTATACTCCAAGCTACACCACATGCTAGAACACACAACATCTCTCAATGAATTAAAAAAGATTGAGATTATATAAAGTAATTTCTCCATCCACAATGGAATGAAATTGGAAATCACTAAGGACCAGAGAACCAAAGTAGGCACAAAAATATGGAAGTTATATAACATACCTTAGACAAATAGTGGGTCAAGGAGGAAATCTCACAAGAAATCAGTAATTACCTTGAAATTAATGAAAATGTCAAAACAATATATCAAGACCTATGGGATGCAGTCAAAGCTGTCTTGAGAGGGAAGTTCATAGCCATAAGTGCATATATTAAAAAAGAAGAAAGAGCTAAATATGAACACCTGACTGCACACCTGGAGAAATTGGAAATACAACAAACTAAACCTAAAGGAAGTAGAAAAAAGGAAATAACAAATATTAGAGCAGAACTAAATGAAATAGAGAATAAGAAAGCACTAGAAAAAATAAACAAAACCAAAAGATGGTTCTTTGAAAAGATCAATAAAATTGACACACCGTTAGCCAGAGTAACAAAGAAAAAGAGAGAATAGATGCAAATACACAAAATAAGGAATGAAGAAAGGGTTATCACCACTGACCCCACAGAAGTAAAGAGTATCACAAGAGGAAAATTTGAAAAATTATACGCCAAAAAGAATGATAATTTAGAGGAAATGGACAAATTCCTAGAAACTCACAAACAGCCTACATTGATGAAACAAGAAATTGATGAACTCAACAGTCCAAATACAAGTAAAAGGACTCAGTCATCAAAAACCTGCCAACTAAGAAGAGCCCAGGTCCAGATGGCTTCACAGCTGAATTCTACCAAACATTCTGGAAAGAGTCAACAGCAATCCTGCTTAAGCTCTTCCAAAAAATAGAAGTAGAAGGAACATTGCGTAATGCATTCTATGAAGACAACATTACCCTAATACCAAAGCCAAACAAAGATACCACAAGAAATGAAAATTACAGACCAATTTCTCAAATGAACCTGGATGCTAAAATCCTCAACAAAATACTTGCTAATCACATTCAAAAACATATCAAAAGAATTATACACCATGACCAACTGGGTTTCATCTTGGGTATGCAAGGATGGTTCAACATAAGAAAAATCAATCAATGTAATACAACACATAAACAAATTGAAAAAAAAAATCACATGCTCTTATCTATAGATGCAGAAAAAGCACTTGAAAAAATAATGCATTTTTTTCTGATAAACCAATGCAAAAGATAGGAATAGAAGGAAACTTTTTGAACATCATAAAGGCATATGTAAAAAACCCAAAGCTAACATCATCTTCAGTGGTGAAATCCTAAAAGCCTTCCCTCTGAGATCAGGGAAAAGACAAGGATGCCACTATCACTGCTCCTATTCAACATTGTCTTAGAAGTACTTACTCGAGCACTGAGGCAAGAAAAAATATAAAACGTATTCAAATTGGAAAAGAAGAAGTAAAAATTTCAGTATTTGCAGGCGACATGAATCTACATATAGAAAGCCCTGAGAAATCTACAACAAAGCTTCTAGAATTTATAAAGGAGTTCAGTAACATCACAGGCTGTAAGATCAATGATAAAAAGTCAGTAGCATTTCTGTACACCAATAACAAGCAATCTGAGGAGGAAATCAAGAAAACAATACCATTTACAATAGTAACTGAAAGAATCAAATACCTAGGAATAAATTTAACAAAAGATGTGAAGGACACAACATTTAACAGTGTTGTGTGAACTACACAGCACTGTTAAAGGAAATCAAAGAAGACTTAAATAAATGAAAGAATATTCCCTTTTCATGGATAGGAAGACTAAACTTCATCAAGATGTCTATCCTACATGAACTAATCTACAGATTTAATGCAATTCCAATAAAAAACAACACTGTATTTTTTAAGGAATTGGAAAAACTAACTACAAAATATGTTTGGAAGGGTAAGTGTCCCCAAATAGCTAAAGACATATTGAAAAAGAAAAATGAAGTTTGAGGTATCACACTACCTGATTGTAAAACATATACCCAGAAGAACTGAAAGCAAAGGCATGAACAGATATATGCACACCAATATTCATAGCAGCATTGTACACTATTGCCAAAAGTTGGAATCAACCCAGGTGCCCATCAACAGATGAATGGAAAAACTAAATGTGTAACATACATACAATGGAATATTACTCAGCTGTAAGAAGGAATAAAGTGCTAACACATGGGATAACATGGATGAAACTGGAATACCTTATGTTGAGTGAAACAAGCCAGGCATTGAAGGATGAACAGTACATGACCTCACTGATATGAATGAAGGAAATTGAGCAGTTTCTGAGAACTATTGTCTGAAAGATAGGTGTACAAGAAAGAGAAAAAAAAAGAGAAAGTTGTGAGCCTTCACCCATATGGACATAACCTATGGTAAAGAGATAGAGTGTAGTTGTGTATTGAAGGGATAGGACAGGAAGATAGTGATATATTGGGTTGGGTGGTGCAGGGTTGACAGGTGGGTAGATTGGGAA
>JAQZBX010038647.1:0-23333 GCA_029593785.1 Cabassous unicinctus | reverse complement strand
GCGAGAGCCGGCCTGCCCTCACAAGGAGGTGCCGGGAAGCGAACCCGGGGCCTCTCATATGGTAAACGGGTGCTCTATCCATTGCGCCACACCCTCTTCCTGCCGTGAGGTTGCTGCATCAGCCCACCGCACCGCTCAGGCCACCGCTCAGGCCGGCGTGCCCTCACAAGGAGGCCTCGGGACGCGAACCCGGGCCTCCCATATGGTAAACGGGGGCTCTATCCACTGAGCCACACCCGCTTCCCAAAATAAATCTTTTAAAAAAATAAAAAATAATAAAAAAAGAACTCCTGCTTTAGCATGACTTTCACTGTCCTACTCAGGAGCTGTATATGCTGGTCCCTCCACCTGGACCACTCTTTCCCTCTGTCTTTCATCACAGATCTCAGTTCAAATGGTGCTTCTTCAGGAAGCCTTTTCTGACTAGCTCCCCACTTCCAACTTTCCTTACAGGGTAAGGTCCCCATGTAATATGCTCTCATAATTTATCTTGTGTCTTTTACAGCACAATTGAAATGAAATAGATATTTGTGTAATTATCTGTTTAATGTGTCTCTTCCCAACTAAACTGTAAGGGCCGTGAAGGCAGGGACTTTTTTTTGTCTTGTCTACCATGTATCTAGATAGCTATGTGCTCTTGAGTAAGTTATTTAATCTTTCTAAGGCTCGGATTCCTCATCTGTAAAACTCAGGTGATGATAATAGTAATAATCTTAAAGGGGTTTTGTGCAGATTAAGTAAAACCAGGGTTGTAATGTAGTTAGCAACATATCAGGTACATTATAGCAATTATTCAGATGGTAATGAGATTTATGAATTTGAAAATTAGGAGAGACATCTAGACAAGAAATAGAGATATAGAAACTGATAGATATATAGATGGGTGGTAATTGAAGCCATCAATACAAATAAAATTGATCAGGTAAGCAAATATGGACTGAGGAGAAGAGAAGAGAATCCCAAGGATATTGAGAGTTTGGAGGAGGATGGCAGGAAAGGAGGCAGAGAAAGATACAGAGCGGCCAGAAAGGTGGATAAAGAATCAAAAGAGAGGGCTGTGGGGAGGCCAGGCAAGGAAAAAGTTACAAGAAGGAATACCAAATGCCAGAGACGTCAAATAAGGCAGGGTTTGTAAAATGGCTACAAAATTTTCTTTTCCAACCAGGAAGCTTAAAATATGTTTTCTCAGTCAGCATTTAGAGAGTAGAATAAATGGATCCTGTATTTTATTTTTCAAAGTCCTACCTTTGGTTTCCTTCAGGTTGAGCTTTGTGAGTAATCTGGAAAGGCTTTTAAAATCAGTAAACTCAAGAGACATTCTTGACATGCTTAGCCAGTGACAAGGACCTGGGCGCACATAAGGCTCCAACCACCATTTACTGAGTCCTTTCATGCTCTGTTAGTCAGCACAACACAACCACCCTTTGAGGTAAGAACCATCCTTACCTCAAATGCCATCCTCATTTGACAATGAGGAAACAAAGGTTTAGAAAGGTTAAGTGACTTCCAAAGGTCACATATCTGGAAGGTACTTGAGCTGGTAATTGAACCAGGTCTGTCTGAATTCACAAGACTGTGTTCATAACCACTATCCTAACCCAGGACATACCATTGAATATTTCTGGGTCTCAGTTTCCCCGTCTACAGAACTGGGACAAATATTAATCCAATCCACTCACACTAGATTATTGTGAGATGAAAGTAGTGAGAAAATTGAAATGCTAAAGATTCTGTGCAAATGGAAGGCTCTCTTAATGAAGGAAGTGCTCTTTTGCTGGATCCAATTTGAAGTGTCCATATATGTATAAGACCATTCTGGTGAAGATTTCATGAGGAATAGAAAGAACACACTGTTGCATTTCATTCTTTGCTCAGGCCTCTTCAACACATCCTCCCTTTGGCAGGTACACCTTGACCCCCCCTGGAGACAGTCCCTGTGCTCGAGTTGGCCACAGCTGCTCATACTTGCCCCCAGTTGGTGATGCAAAGAGAGGGAAGGTCTTCATTGTTGGGGGAGCAGATCCAAACAGGAGCTTCTCAGATGTGCACACCATGGATCTGGGTAAGATCGGGAGCTGCAGAGTGTGTGCCCTGTGCCCAGAGGTCAGGACTTTGGGCTGCCAGTCATAACTGGAGGGGTTTCAGACCAGACAGCAAGATTTTCATCTAAATTAATGAACATCACTGACCGGTCCCTAAGGTCTCAGAAGACTCCCTGATGCACATCCATCTGGCCAATATATCCTTATTGGAAAAGGAAAGAGCCCTTTTATGGCTTGGCTATCTCTGGCTATCCAGCCATTCATTCATCAAATATTTCTCTGGGAGACATTGGTGCCTCCCCCTTCTCCCTCATTATCATACACGATTAATTACCAAGTCTTAAATAGCTCATCTTCATCCATGTCTGTCCACTTCCACTGCTACTACCATAATCCAAACCACCATTATCTCTCAATAAACTATAATAATAGCTTCCTCATTGGTCTCCTTGCTTCCAAGTTTACCCACTACTCACTGCCCTCTGCCCCAAGAGTTGATTTTCCATACCTAGCCAGAGGATGTTGTCCAAATATAAATCAGGCTATGTCAATCCTTTGTTTTATGCCTTTCCCAATCTTGCTTCTTGACTTTCCCTGACTCACATTTGCTACACTGAATATCCTGTTCTTGAACCAGCTTAAACTCTGTCCTCTAAGACTTTTGCACATACTGTTCCCTCTGCTTGGAAGGCTCTTCCATTTCCTTAAATCTGGTTACTATTCATTTTTCAGATCCCAGATTAAATGTCAATTCCATGGGAAATTGCTCCTTCATACCTCTGAAGTAGTTTAGGCACCCCCTCTCTATATATCCGTAGTACCCTATACTTTTCCACCTCTATCCTCCTTCATAGCCCTTATCACATGAGGTAGTTTCTTGTCTGTCTTCCCCACAGAGTATAAATTCCTTGGAAACAGGAAACATGGTTATTTTGTTCATCATTGTATCCCTACAGTGCCTGGCAGAGTAGGTACATAAGTATTTTGATGAATGAGTGAGCAAATGAATGACTACTATGTACTATGTCTCAAAGCAGAAATTGAAAATTGGTGACTCCATACATGTTTTTGTTAGGTCCATATACCATAGCTATTATTTCAATTTAATTTATCTGCCAACCAAATGTACAGAATACTACATATAAAAAATGAAAAGGTCTGGATTCTCTTGATAATTTAGGAAGATTTGATATCAGTAGGCCTGCATGTCTGCATGGCAACATGCAGGCCTACTGATTTGGCACCGAGTAGCAGCTGCTGCCTATCATTGGGGCTCTCATTCTTTAATTTGCCACAATCCCCACCACTCCTGTATAGGCATTTGAATTTCTACGCTCTGCACCAAGAAATCAAAAGTGAATTAAATCTCTCCCAGCCCTTAAGGCGCTCACTGTCTAGTTCAGTTACATCTTTATTGCCACCTATTACTAGACATAAAATATAGATAATAACATGTTTCACTTGGCAGTTGTAATGCTCTAACAAGATAATGACTGTGAACGTGCTATGTAAGTACCTTACTGACTTTCTCTACTTCTCCACACATGGTAGAAGATGGTCATCCAAATCCAGAAACCTTTTTGAATTCCAAATTCTTGGGAGGTAGGATCTGATTGGTCCAGCTTGGGTCAAGTGGCCACCTCTGAACCAGTCAGCTAAGGCTAGAAACTCAAGATGTAAAAAGAAAAGAATGCCCAACAAGGGCTCTACCTTTGTGATCAGTTAGTGGGGACAATTTCCATAGAAGAGGGTTCGTGGACTAGGCAGACAGCTCCCAAAGTGTCTGCTATAGAACTTTTTGGAGGTGAACGCATTCCCTTTAGGTGATTTGATGGTTGTTCACTTATGCATTTGACCTTCTCCTCCCTACCCACCCCCAAATTTGTCAACCAATATAAGCAGTAGGTAGCCACAATGTAGGAATTGGGTAAAATGTTTTCTAGGAACACACCAGTGGGATTTAGCTACCTGGGAGGGCCTCTTACCTCGGTACGAACATGCCAGCTTCATTCCTTCGTGTACACCTGACAGCATCTGGGTGTTTGGAGGTGCTGACCAATCAGGAAATCGAAATTGTCTACAAGTCCTGCATCCCGGTAAGTAACCAAAGGTTATTTTATTTTAAAATAAGTAAATAATTCCAATTCCAATTCCTGTACATTTGAAACTCATTTGGATTGTACTAATTAATCCATTTAACTTTGCTGACCTTACAGAAAATAAGAATCTTAACTTCTAGCAGAATCTGAAAATAAATTTTTTTTTTTTTCTGATAACATGTACAGTTATCAACTCCTTAAATGTGAAAACTGGAAGGGACTTCAGAGAACAGCTCTGCTAAGTGGGAAATATAGGTCCCATGAGGAGAGTGACCCAAAGTCACCAGGAAGCCCATGACTGAGCCAGAGGTCAGAGATGCTACTAAGCATTCTATAGTGCACAGGGCAACCCCCCACAATAAAGAATTATCTGGTCTAAAATATTAATCATGCCAAACTTGAGTAACCCTGACCTAGATCTTCCTAGCATGTTTCTTTTTTTTTTTTTTTTTTAAGATTTATTTATTTACTTGATCCATTTTAAACCCCCCCTTCCCCATTTGCTGTTTTGTGTCCATTCGCTGGGCAATTCTCTGTGTCTGTTTCATCTCTTCTCATCCTCTTCCTCCAGTCTTCACCAGGATTCGATCCTGGAGACCTCCGATGTAGGAGAGAGGTGTTCTGCCATCTGCTCCACCTCAGCTCCTGGTTTTCGGAGCTTTTGGAGCATCTTGTCTTGTCTCTCTCCTTTTTACGTCATCATCTTGCTGCATGGCTCCTGGGGCCTAGCAGCTCACCGGCACACAGAGCCTGGCAGCCCATGCGCCTTCTATATATATTTTTTTATTTTTTACCGGGAGGTCCCAGGGATCGAACCCAGGTCCCTCCATATGGCAGACGGACGCCCAATCGTTTGAGCCACATCCGCCCCCCTAGTATGTTTCTTATAACCAAAAAGTACAACTTTCCTGACTTATCTCACTGGCAATTTTATCCTAGAGAAGCAACTTGGAAACTTTATAGTCACTATGAGAGGATGTTGCTGAACCACCTATGGGAGGTAGACTTGTCTTTTTGTCACTTTTAAATTTTTTGCTCTTGTTTTTTTCTCTTTATAAATATAATTTATACTGATTGTAAAATATTTGAAAAGTGTAAATAAGTAGAGAAAAGTCATCCACAACCTTACTCTGCTAAGGCTATTAATTACATTCCTATGTACTTCCTTTCTGACTTTTGTCTGCCTTTTTGCAAGCCTGAGATGATACTATATATAAGCTTTTGCACCTTTTCCCCTTTAATTTCATAATTACTACAGAAATTATTTCCTATGGACAACATTGTATTGTTAACATCATTTTAATGGCTGTATAATCCATTTTATGATAATACCATAATTCTCCCATTATTGGGCATTGTTTTCTTAGAGCTTCCTAAGGTTCATGCTCAGAAATAAAAAGACTGCATAAAACACTATGACTTTTTTTAAGGCTTTTGATACATGTCCCCAAATTGCTCTCCAGAAAGATTTTTACAATTTATGCTCTTTCCAATGCTTGTTTCACTCTTCCCTAACCAGCATTTAATTTATCATTGTTAAACACTTTGCTAATTTGATAGGCCAAAAAATTGTATCTAGTTGCATTGTTTTTCCTAGTTGCATTTTGTTAATTGCTGGACATTTTTCATGTTAGTCAATTGCTACCCAGTTGCCTCTGTCAGCAATATATTTGCATAACAGTTGGTCAGAGTTGAGGGGATGGAATGAATTTTCTTGTGTGTCAAGTATTTAAATTTCTTCATAGCACTTAACAGTATCTTCTTATAAGTTTATTTGATTTGTGTGTGTGTGTGTGTGTGTGTGTGTGTATGTTTATTGCCTGTATCCTACCCTCTTTTCTACTGCCCCTCCACTGGAATATAAATGCTTTGAAAGCAAGGCTTTGTTCACTGTTAAATACCCAGAGTTCAGAATACTGCCTGAAATAGAGTAGGCATTTAGCAGACCTCTTGGTTATGAAGCCAGGTTTTTTGTTGTTGTTGTTTGTTTGTTTGTTTGTTTGTTTTTTGTATAGAAGCAATATAGCATGGTGGTTAAGAGCTTTGCTACCCATTAACCATGGCCTTAAGCAAGTGATTTAACTTCTCTATGACTCAGTTTTCTTCTCTGTTACATTGGGATACTAATAGCTCCTACTGTATGTTTGGAAAGGATTTAAATTAGCCCAATATCTAGCACACAGCTAATGCTCAATAATTGTTAGTTGTGGTTGATGTAGTTATGATTGAGTAGATGGAAATCAGTTCTGGGATCCTGGCCTTTTGATTTTTGTTGATGTATCCATTTAAATAAAATACAAACAGTGAGAATTTGGACAGTTTTTGTCAAAGAATTGATTTTCCACCAGATTTTTTTTCTCGCCTGGAAAGAAAAATTTGACACGAGGCCCAAGAAATATGAAAAACGTAAGGAAATCATGAGTTACTTTTCTTATTAAGGCAAGTCTCAAATGGCTTAGGACTCTTTTGTAATTATTTGTGCTGGAATTGACTTGGTAGCAACACAATCCTAGGATCATATGACCCTGATGGTTGTGTGCATTCTAACTCCCCCTAAGATGCAAAGGGTCTCCAGGATCTGTAGCTGTAGAGACAATTACATTTTGTTTTGGTTAGAGGCAGAGACTTGTTTGGTCTCCAGGTACGTGTTTGAATTCGACATATATTATAAATGCTTCTTGTGGCCCTTTGTATACTCAGTGCTGACCTTCATAAAAAGCACAGAATTTCTCAGGCAAGAAATAATTCCTGATGTGTTGGGATAGAATCAATATGGCAGTTTGAGAGATCTGAGTTCAAACCTCTGCTCTCCTGCTCACTAGCACTACGAACTGTGACCAGGGCTAAAGGATTTAAATTTTCTGAGCTTCAATTCCCTCACCTGCAAAAGAGGTGTACTTTTTACCTACTTCCAAGGGTTGAATGAGGATAGTGAGGAGGAGAAAGTTTTGATTCAGCATAGGAAGGTGCTTAATTAATGTATCTGTTTCTATAAAAATTTTTATGCTTCCTTCTTAAAAGAAATCACCTTTTATAAACCTACCCAGGTGTTGACATTTTTCCTCCGGTCAGAAGTGTAAAAAATACATGGCTTTTGCTGTTGTCAAAACAGAGTTTAAATCCCAGCTCAGCCATTTGACCTAATCTATCTCTACTTCAATATCATTATCTATAAAATGAGGAAACTAATATTTATTGAGCAATTATTGTTTAGAAGGGATTATTATTACTGCTACTAAAACTATAATGACATTGTCTACTTTTCTCTTACTGGCCACAGGTCCTGGGAAATTTGACACATTTGTTTGTTGGCATCTAGTAGGAATGAATTTTAGCAAACGTTGGACTCATCTGATTGTGCATTGGGGCAGGGTAGTCAGCAAAGTAGAAAAGGATTCAAAGACAGTACTTGAAAGTCCATGAAAACAAATGAACCTGATTTTTTTTTTATTTTTTATTTTTTGTCATGATACTGGGGCCAGGGAATGAGCCCAGGCCTCATATGTGGGAAGCCAGCACTCAACCACTTAGCCACATCAGCTCCCCTGAGTTGGTTTTCTTGTTTGTTTGCTTGTTGTTTGTTTGTTTTTAGGAGGCACTGGAGACCGAACCCGGGACTCCCCATGTGGGAAGCAGGCGCTAAACCATTTGAGCCACATCTGCTCCTCAACCTAATTCTTAATTGCACCTGTGGCTTTTCAATCTTGGGGGTTTTGTCTGTTTGAACAAATTCTAAGTATCGCCCCAACCCCTTCTTGTCTTTGGTGGGAATGAGATCCCTGCCAAGAACTATGCTGTCCTACTTGGGGATTGGGGTTTGGAGGTGACCCTGCCCAGCCCCAGAGTCAAGGTCAGAGGATCCTTAGCCTGGGTGTTTTAGGTACATGCCTTCTCTCTGGAACAGAAACCAGGACTTGGACCACACCAGAAGTGACCAGCTCCCCACCATCTCCAAGAACATTCCACACATCATCGGCAGCTATTGGAAGTCAGCTATATGTCTTTGGGGGTGGAGAGAGAGGCTCCCAGCCCGTGCAGGATGTGAAGCTGCATGTGTTTGACGCAAGTATGGACTGTCGGGCATTTTGGGGCTGCCATCTACCTGGTCAGGGCCACCTCAGCCTGCAGTTTACCCAGTATAGGAAGCAGAGGTTAGAAAATGAAATCCTGGCTGAGTGAGTGTCTTACTTCTGGACTTCTTTGATATATGCCTTAGCTATTTTCCCCCAACAGCAAAATTTGTGTTTAAAAGTGTATTACTCAGCCAAAGGGGTGCTGATGCAAAATGCCAGAAATCTGTTGGCTTTTATAAAGGGTATTTATTTGGGGTAGAAGCTTACAGTTATTAGGCCATAAAGCATAAGTTACTTCCCTCACCAGTCTGTTGCCACGTGTTGGTGCAAGATGACTGCCGACATCTGCCAAGAGTTCAGGTTTCCTGGGTTCCTCTCGTCTCAGGGCTTGTTTCTCTCCAGGCTCAGCTGCTCTGCTCCTCCAGGAGCTTCAGCTTACTTCCTGGGCTCCAGCTCAAAACTCCAAACTCCCTTCTCTGGCATGTGGTTTCTCTGTGAGTCACCACCCACCAAGGGGGCGGGGACTCAACATCCTACTGACATGGCCCAATCAAGTAAAAGTGAAACTTCTGAATCCAGTATAATCTAATATGCCCAGAGGAAAAGACCAGTTCACAAATATAATCCTATATCTAAGTTTGGAATTCATAAACACTGTCAAACTACTACAAAGAGGTAAAAGTGATCAATTAAAATTTAAGCAGTATAGTTTATAAAGTAAAAAGTGAAAGTTTCCCCTTTAGCCTGTCTTTTCTACTCTCCAGAGGTAAACACAAAGTTAACAGTTCTTAATGTCTCCTTCTAGACTTTTCTATGTATTTATAAATCAGACATGAATGTGTATATACACACATTTTCTGTGGATTTTGAAATTATATATAAACTTAAGAAACACATACATAGAATCAAGTTATGAATACTGTTCTGCAGTTTACTTTTGAGTGGTAAAGGTAGATATTAGTAGTTGAAAGCGTGAACTTTGAAACCACAGGACCTGAACTCAAGACCAGGTTTGCCCATACTTTCTGTGTCACTTTAGACTAGTTACTTAATCTCTCTGGACCTTAGTTTGCTAATTGGTGAAATAGAGATGGTAATAGTGCCTACCACAAAGAGTTGTAAAGATTAAATGAGATAATGTGATACAGTTAATAGCACAATATCTAGCACATAGGAAGCAATTAATAAATATTAACTGTATTATTATTTCTTCATTTAATCACATATCATGGATGTCATTCTGAGTCAGTACCAATTTCTAGGCAAAGCATACCCTTCAGAGGGTTTACCTTATTTGTTCAGTCACTTTCCTGTTGATTGACTTTTTGCTGAGAGTGTTGCAGTGAACATCCGTATATATATATTTTTTTCTTTGCACCTGTTACAAACATTTACATGGAATAGATGCTAAGAAGTGGAATTTCTGGGTTAAGATGATAAGAGCATTAAAATTGTGAAAGCTCATGCTAAATTGTTGTCTAAGGAGCATTTACTTACATTTCTTTCTCTTATTAGCAGGCATTTATGAAAAATACTTTTCATTCATATTTTGGCAGTAAAGATGCAACATATCTTGAGAAAAATGCCATAAGCAAAATTTTAGACTTAAAAGTAAAATTGGAAGAATTAAGGCATCTCACAGTATGATTCTTCTTACAGAAAGGATGGGCTTCGTGATTCTTCTAAAGCAGTTTTTAAAAATTTTAATAATACTGGTTTTCTTGTTCTTTCTTTGTTTTTTTTTTGAGGTACTGGGGGCCGGGGATTGAACCCGAGACCTAGTATATGGGAAGCCAGCGCTCAACCACTGAGCCACATCAGCTCCCTTGAGTTGGTTTTTTCTTTTGTTTTGCTTGTTGTTTGTTTGTTTGTTTTTTAGGAGGCACCAGAACCAAACCTGGGACTTCCCATATGGGAAGCAGGCACTCAACCACTTGAGCCACATCTGCTCCCAATATTGGTTTTGAATATAGAAAACTATAAGGAAGAAGAAAATAAATAAGTACATATATATGTGTGTGTATGTATATATGTTTACTCGATGCACATGTATATTATTACCCAAAAAGTAATATTAGCATCTCGGTGTATTTCCAGTCTTTTCTTAATATAGCAGAGATAATTCTTTATCTAATATTTGTATCCTGCATTTTTCATTTAAGCATTTCCCCCATGTAATCACAGCATCTTCAACAGTTTTATTGAATGCATAGTGTTTCATCATGGCTATACCAATAAATCAGCCACGCCTTTGTTGTTGGACACTTAGGTTTTCTCTAATTCTCTGTTATAAACAGTGCCATGATGAACGTGTTTGTGCACAAACCCTTTCAAAAAAATTTTTTTTTCCTTCAGTTACCAGGGCTGGGGATTGAACCAGGGACCTCGTATGTGGGAAGCTGGCACTCAACCACTGAGCCACGTTGGCTCCCCTGAGTTGTTTTTTTTTTCCTTTGTTTTGCTTGCTTGTTTGTTTGTTTTTAGGAGGCACCAGGAACTGAACCCGAGACCTCTCATGTAAGAAGCAGGCGCTCAACTGCTTGAAATACATCTGCTCCCCTCAAATTATTTTAAAGTATATTCCTGGAAACACTGAGGGCTCCTTGAACAACCTGCAGGCATGCCATAAATGGCCATTCGAAGATAAAAAAATTGTTTGGCAGATCTTTGTCTCAGAGAGTTTTTTGGGTTTTTTTTTTGAGGTACCGGGGCCAGGGATTGAACCCGGGACCTCGTATGTGGGAAGCTGGCACTCAACCATTGAGCCACATCAGCTCCCCTGAGTTGTTTTTTTTTCATTTGTTTTTTTGTTTTGTTTTTAGGGGGAACCGGGAACTGAACCTGGGACCTCCCATGTGGGAAGCACATGGTCAACCATTTGAGCCATATCCGCTCCCCTCATATAGTTTTGCAGCACTCCTTTAAATCTCTTCTGGTATGTTGAAATGATTAATTGATTTTCTAGAATTCTGTATACATACAACTTTGAGGATAGGAAGGATGGCCTACAGTAGAATACATCTGTACTCTTAGGATAATAACAATATTAATAGCTCTCATGTATTGAGTACTTTATTCCTGTGCTTTTATATGCATCATCTCATTTAATCTATACCTCAACCCTGAGAGGTAGGTATTGTCAGGTATCTATATCTCCATTTTACAGTTGAGGAAACTGAAGCTTAGAGAAGTAACTGGCCCAAGACCACCCTGTCATTTAGTGAGAAAAGCAGGTTTCAAACTCCAAAGCCCATGTTCTAACCTTTCTCCTATACTGCCACTTCAGGATGACCCTTTTTATGTAAATGTACTCTATTTTCCCCTCACCTTTCCAACAAATCAACTAAGAATATTATCTTGAAAAAAATAACTCTCTGAACATTGACTCATTCTTTTTAACTCTGGGGCATTTCCAGGATGAAACTTGTGAGAGATCTTTTAAAATTTAAGCAAGGAATGGCTTCTTAATTCCCAGTAAAAGGGCACAGCTGTTAGCTAGTGAGCTCTTCATCCCTAGAAGTGTTCAAGGAGAGGCTACCCAGGCTGTAAAATCTCTTGAGGAGGCTCTGGATTGGATAGATGTGTTGGAGTGAAGGACCCCAAGGTCCCCTTCCTGCTCAGAGTATCTCTGCTTGCTGGGAAGTGATAAAGAGCTATGGGTGTACTTCTCATGTTCTTGCTTCATAACTTTCCCATCTGATGTCAATAAATTTTCATTTCTAGACACTCTGACCTGGTCACAGCCAGAGACACTTGGAAAACCCCCATCCCCCCGGCATGGTCATGTGATGGTGGCAGCAGGGACAAAGCTTTTTATCCATGGAGGCTTGGCAGGGGACAGATTCTATGATGATCTCCATTGCATTGATACAAGTAAGTAGGGAAAGGAATGGGGCTTCTCTGCTTAAAATTAAATAGAATGTGTTTTGATAGAATATAACCTTACTCATATGTGTGAGTAATGACCGGCTTACACAATCTTCACTGGATTCTGTCAAGTGTGGCATCAATAATAAATAACAGGGAAGCGGGTGTGGCTCAATCGATAGAGCTCCCGTTTACCATATGGGAGGCCCCAGGTTCGCTTCCCGGGGCCTCCTTGTGAGGGCAGGCCGGCCCGCGCGGCCCGGTGGACTGATGCAGGAAGACCTCACAACAGGAAGCGGGTGTGGCTCAATCGATAGAGCCCCCGTTTACCATGTGTGAGGCCCCGGGTTTGCTTCCCGGGGCCTCCTTGTGAGGGCAGGCCAGCCCGCACGGCGCGGTGGGCTGATGCAGCGGGACCTCACAGCAAGGGGGAGATAAGCAGACACGGAGAAAACACACAGCGAATGGACACAGCAAGCGCAAGCAGCAAGGGGGCGATAAATAAATAAATAAATCTTAAAAAAAAAAAATAATAATAATAATAATAATAAATAACAGAAAATTATTATTCTGAGCTCTTACTGTGTGCCCAGCCATTTATTAGCAGCCAAACCTGCTCTTTCATTAAAATTCGTTATGCTTTGTGTTCCTCAAGTGGATTTCTTTCAGGCATTAGCCATTAACTCTGTGCCTGTGAGGGGCATGGATAGTTTCTAGAGTTCCTTGAGGTGGGTGACCAGAATTGCATGCTTGCCATGCTAAACATGGTTGAAAACATTGGAGAAGAAGAGGGTTAAGAAGAACATGAGAACTGTCTTTAAGTATCTGAAGGGCTAATGTGTACTTGAGAGCCTGGACTCATTCTAGGTTATTCCTTCAGACTATAAGCTCCATTAGGACAGGGACTTTGACTCCTTTGTACCCCAGCGTATTTCTAGCATAGTGTCTGACAGTAGGTGATTTGTTGAACTAGTGAGTGGATGGGTGAACATGTTCTGCATTGCTCCAAACTACAGGAATTGGAATAATGGGCAAAAGGTAGGGGTATCTGCTGTGCTGTATATTGGTTTATCTTGCCAAGCAGTGGGTTCTTTGGCTTGGTGACATCTGAGGTCAGATGAAGCTGGCTGGGATTACTGCACTGGCTAGAATTTTGGCTACACTTGGTCATCCTTCTGTCCCAATTTTGAGATGCTGGGCCATAGGCAGATGGAAACTATCTTCAGAAAGTGCCCCTACAGGCAGGCAAATGGGGTTTTAATGATTATTTTTAAAAATTAAATCCTTTTCTCTTGTGCTAAGGAACTACTTCTGGCTATTTTTCCTGCTTACCCAAGTAGTTCTCTAAACCTAAAATCCAGTGATATTTTGCCTCATTTAAACACTAGTTTGAAAATAGGCAATTTTCCCTGCCAAAAATAGATTGGAAATAGGTGCTGAGGCAGCACGTTACAGTAGAGAGAACACGGGCTTTGGAGTCAGACCCGAGTACAGTTCTAACTCTGCCACATACTAGATCTCAGACACGTCTCTTTCCTCTCTCTAATATTTAGTTTCCTCACCTAAGAAGAAAAAGAGAAGGCAAAAGTAATAACAATTTCATAGAACCGTTATGAGAATTAAGTGAAGCAACATTTTTAAATGTCTAGCCAGCAATTCCACAAAATTGCTTTCTAAAGAACTGTTCATATTTAAAACCCACATATGCATTTGTGCGTGCACACACAACCTTACTTACTTCTGGACTCCAGAACAGTTAATGATGATGGTCACCAAAAATAGTATCATTTTTCAGTGTGCTCCATACATCACCCACACCAAAATGACCTCAGCTGCTTGTTAAAATATAGATTACTGAGCCTCCCCTTCCCTAGACTACTAAATCAGAGCTTCAAGCTCCCCCAAGTAATTCTTAAACACACTGAATCTTGCTGAATTACCTCTCAGATCTCTTAGTGAATGACCTTCACTGAATGGTTTGCAAATTGCAGGACTCCAACAGAAAGTTTGAAACCACATTCTAGCCCATGTCGTGCCAAACACTTTCTTTTTGTTTGCAGGTGATATGAAGTGGCAGAAGCTAAGTCCCACTGGGATTGCCCCCACAGGCTGTGCTGCCCACTCAGCTGTTGCTGTGGGGAAACACATGTATGTCTTTGGAGGAATGGCTCCCACAGGAGCACTGGACACAATGTACCAATATCATATAGGTGAGCAAGTATCTGTCACTCTAGATATTTAAATAAATGT
The DNA here is from genome assembly GCA_029593785.1 of Cabassous unicinctus. Classification (NCBI taxonomy): domain Eukaryota; kingdom Metazoa; phylum Chordata; class Mammalia; order Cingulata; family Chlamyphoridae; genus Cabassous; species Cabassous unicinctus. Next base: position 9,002 of record JAQZBX010038647.1, on the reverse strand, counting down.
AACCACTCAAAAAGTGACAGAGTAATTTGATTTTGCAATTTGGACCCTTCACATCTAAGTTCAAAGGAATGAAAACCAAATTTGTAGGAACTGACTTCATCGAAGCAGTAACTTACACTGCCATTACGGTTTTTTCCCTTTTGGTTCCTGGTTGTGTTAGGGTTTGCCTGGTACAGTAAACCACTGAGCATTTCTGGAAATTTCTTAACATGAAGGCTTTGTTTTCTCTTTTGCTAACATAGAAAAGCAGCATTGGACCCTGCTTAAATTTGATACTTTTCTACCTTCTGGGCGATTGGACCATTCCATGTGTATCATTCCATGGCCAGTGACATCTGCTCCTGAGAAAGAAGATTCAAATCCTATCACTCTACACTGTGCAGCTGAGAAAGGGGATTTTGCTAACCAAGAAGTAACCCAAGGTGGCAACTTACAAGAAGAAATTCAGACTGACACACTGCTCTGTTTTGTGTTTGGTGGGATGAATACAGAAGGGGAAATTTATGATGATTGTATTGTGACTGTAGTTGATTAATAAAACCCACATTTTAAATATGAATTGCTTTCAGAAAAGTTAAATGAAAGCTTACCTGTTTTATAACTCTAAAATATTTCCTGCACTATATATCCATCTTGCGCTTATCTACTTTGGTCGGTAAAGAAATTAACTGGATGGCCCAGTGACAAAATCTCTTTATCTGAAGGGTTTTACCAGCAATACAACCTAGGTGTGATTGGTTGTTATGAATACTGATCACAAAACTATAGCAGAACCAATTTCTTGACACAACATAAACTATAGAAGTCATGGGTGAAGTCTTGCAGGTTGAAGTCGTGTTAATATTAATTGCTGCTCCTCAGAAAGATGTGCAGAATGTTGGTACATGGTAGTGAGAGCCATTAGGGGTTGGGGATGAAGGATGAAGATTGGAGCTTACCTTTCCTAACTACCTCCCAACCCCATTGTGCAAGGGCATACAACACTGCAGGTCAATTTTTTAGTTTGTATTGAGCATGGCTGAAGATCTTCTGTACCAAGCTCCAGGCCTGCTCAAATGCTTGTGAGACAGCAAAGAGGTCAAAGCCTTAGAGTAAGACAAGCTTGGGAGGTGGGAGTGGCTCAGTCGATAGAGCCCCCGTTTACCATATGGGAGGCCCCAGGTTCGCTTCCCAGGGCCTCCTTGTGAGGGCAGGCAGACCCGCGCAGCCTAGTGGGCTGATGCAGCAAGCCCTCACAACAGGAAGCGGATGTGGCTCAACCGATAGAGGCCCCGTTTACCATGTGTGAGGCCTGGGGTTCACTTCCTGGGTCCTCCTTGTGAGGGCAGGCCGGCCCGCGCGGCACAAGGGGCTGATGCAGCGGTACCTCACAGCAAGGGGAAGATAAGCAGACACGGAGAAGACACAGCGAATGGACACAGCAAGCACAAGCAGCAAGGGGGGATAAATAAATAAAAATAAAATCTTTAAAAAAAACAAAACAAAACACACAAGCTTGGTGTCAGGTCTCAGTTCTAACATATTTAGCAAAACTAACCTTACAGCCTGTTGCTCATCTGTAACATATTATCTGTCCTAGGGCAGCACTGGATTTCATAAGCCAAACTAAGTAATCCTAAATCTATCTTGATATAAACCACTGCCTTTAACCCAAAATTGTAGTGGGATTTAGTGTAGTCAAGGTCTTGATCCTAGATCCCACCCCAGTACCACTGAGAAATTTCGGGGATGGAGATTTTCACATAGCTAGGAGTAATATACTATAACAACCTAAAATTATAAAGTAAATCCAAGTATGTAAAGTTAATTGATTAGGTCACTCCAATTGTTAAAAGACAAGAATTCAAGCAACTATAAAGCATCATTAGTTTAAAAAAAAAAAAAAAGTAACCAGGAAAGGCAGTTTTAGAAAGATAAGTGGAAGTAGGAAATTTCAAACATGTTCAAGAAAACTTCTGGGCACTGCAAAATAGTCCTCGACTAAGGATGAAACCCTCCACCCCCTTTTAAATATATATTCAAATAGCTTAATGATTTAATTTAAAAATGCTACTACTGCAAGCTTTCATAACAAAATATTAAGGATTTTCCTTAGACTTTTTCAAAGATGATGAAAATTTAAAATGTTTCATATAAAGAACTTTCTGTAACCTCAATATACAGTGGGATATGTCTATTCTATATAGAAATATTTCTCAATTTAAGCACCATTCAATTCTGGATCCATTCTGGCTGGAAAATATCCCTGAATCCACAGGATGTTAACTGTTAAATGGTGCATGTCAACTGAAAATGAGGTTTGTTTTTTGAAATTCTTATCTACATCTTAATTGGATTGTCTTATGAACTGGTTGACAAATGTTACTGCAATTTCAAGTGGGGGTGTCCCTTGGCCACATGACACTGTGAGGACTATGGCGACGCCTCTGGCCAAGTGCTCAAGTATCTGTGGGCAGCAGGTCCAGGTTTACCCTGCATGCAGACAGCAGCAGGCTGGCTTCTCTCCATTCTCTCATTCAGGAACGCCTCCGACATCAGCTTTACGGTCCTGCTTTTGTAAATGTGGTAAAAGCTGTACCCTCTGGGTCTTCCACCCCTTTCTTGGAGTAAGGCTAGACATATTGGGTGCAAATACTCAAAGAAATGTTTTCTTACCCCATCCCCCAACAACCCAAACATCCCCCTCCCCTCCAACACATACACAGAACAGTCTAATCTTAAATTTTGGTTATCTTCCTAAAACAACTGACCTAATTAGAAGCCTATCACAAAAATTAGACTGGTGTAAATAACAAACATTTATTGGTGTCACTTATGGTAGAAAAAGTTCCTACACCAGATGTGCATGACCCAATTGTTAAATAGAACATTTCCAAGGTAAACACACTCCCCAACCCAGTTTTTTACCCAGTTTAAGATAGCCAATTCCTTCTCTGCCCCCCACCCCAAGACGTGTGAGCAACTGCTAATGAAAAGCAGTAAACAGCCACTTGGGCTATATAGCATTTTCAACTCCACTCAGAGGTGAAGATTCCAATTACTTAAGTACTCTCAATTTTCTTCTAACAAAAGTTCCTGAGTCCAGTATTTACACAATATTACAGCACTAGCAGAGCAGTGTCTACAACTCATCTTTGTCTGCTGTTTCCTCTTCACCAGTTGGGGGAGGGCCTGCACTTCCATAGAGTTTGCTGATAAGTGGCTGGACAATTTCTTCTAGTTCCTTCTTTTTAGCTTTGAAATCTTCAATGTCAGCATCTTGGTGACTTTCCAGCCATTCAATCTTTTCCTCTACAGCTTTTTCCATGGTTTCCTTATCTTCAGAGGAAAGTTTGCCTCCCAGCTTTTCTTTATCTCCAATCTGATTCTTTAGAGAGTAGGCATAGCTTTCCAATTCATTTCTAGTATCAATTCGCTCCTTGAGCTTTTTGTCTTCCTCAGCAAACTTCTCAGCATCATTAACCATCCTTTCGATTTCTTCAGGTGTCAGACGATTTTGGTCATTAGTAATTGTGATCTTATTTTTGTTCCCTGTGCCCTTATCTTCAGCTGTTACTCGAAGTATGCCATTCACATCTATTTCAAAGGTGACTTCAATCTGTGGGACCCCTCTGGGAGCAGGAGGAATTCCAGTCAGATCAAAGGTTCCCAAAAGATGATTGTCTTTTGTCAGGGGTCGTTCACCTAGAAGTTAAATACACACACAAAAAAACTTGTAAGTTGCTTTGACAATCATTAATATGTCTGGATCCCTGGATTTCAGTATGTTAGAGCCTGTGGTGAAAGGCAAGGGCACTGCTTATTAGTCTATAAGCAGCAGTAACTGGGACTAACAGCACTCATCTGAATTTTGGCTATTTGACAGTATTGTGAATAGTTTACCCCTTTTGTGTTCTTTTATTCTCCCAGGGTGAGATGGCAGAAAAGAATGAAATCTCAGAAGTTACTTTTAATGGGCAAGGGTGCTAGATAATAAATAGACTTCAGTGCTAACTCTATGCAACTCCACACTAATCAAATTAAGGAAAACAGCAGATACTTGCATACTCTTCTAAAGCAATAATTACCTTCATAGACCTTGATAGTAACAGTTGGTTGATTATCAGAAGCTGTAGAAAAGATCTGAGACTTCTTCGTGGGCACCACAGTGTTCCTTGGAATCAGTTTGGTCATGACACCTCCCACAGTTTCAATACCAAGTGTAAGGGGACACACATCAAGCAGCACCAGATCACCTGTAAAGGTAAGTTAATCAAGTTAATCCTAATTCACAAGTCACTGGAGCCCAACCAAGCAATTTCCCCATGAACTGTGTAAAAGTCAATATTCTCTCCATCTTGTCATTCAGTTAGGTCCTAAGGAAAAATGCAGTTGCTAAGGCTCTTAAGAATACCCTAGGTTTTATCCTCACTGCACTCTTCAAAAAATAGTTAATGATAGTCTTGCCATCAAGCTCCTAATGCATTGTGGATGATGCTGTGACATTGACCTACCTGTATCTTGATCTCCAGAGAGAACGCCAGCCTGGACAGCAGCACCATACGCTACAGCCTCATCTGGATTTATGCCACGGGATGGCTCCTTGCCATTGAAGAACTCTTTAACTAGTTGTTGTATCTTTGGGATTCGAGTAGAGCCACCAACAAGGACAATTTCATCAATATCAGACTTCTTTAAATCAGAATCCTCCAACACTTTCTGGACAGGCTTCATGGTAGAACGGAACAAGTCCTAGAATAAGAGACATGGTTACTGTGATACCTGTTATACCTAAATGCACCATTCTAAATTCAGGCTGTAATTAGATCTCATTAGCAAAGCAAAGCAAAGAACAAGGGACATACCATATTTAGCTCTTCAAATTTGGCCCGAGTCAAGGTCTCAGAGAAGTCTTCTCCTTCATAGAAGGACTCAATTTCAATTCTTGCTTGATGTTGAGAAGACAGGGCCCGTTTGGCCTTTTCTACCTCACGCCGGAGTTTCTGCACAGCTCTGTTGTCTTTCCTAACATCTTTGCCAGTCTTCTTTTTGTACAGTTTGATGAAGTGTTCCATGACACGCTGATCAAAGTCTTCTCCACCCAGGTGTGTATCCCCATTAGTGGCCACGACTTCAAAGACACCATTGTCAATGGTAAGAAGAGACACATCAAAGGTTCCACCACCCAGGTCAAACACCAGGATGTTCTTCTCACCCTCCCTCTTATCGAGGCCATAAGCAATAGCAGCAGCTGTACTGTTAGGAAGAGGAGGGAAAAAAACAAAAGCAAAAGCAAAAACCAATTTAATCAACTTTATATTTTCTATGTGGTAAATACGCATACCCATGATTTAACACTTACGGCTCATTGATGATCCTCATAACATTCAGACCAGCAATAGTTCCAGCATCTTTGGTTGCTTGGCGCTGGGCATCATTGAAATAGGCTGGTACAGTAACAACTGCATGGGTAACCTAAAAGGATAACAAAAGGTTAGTCAGTGTCACACGACTTTTTTTTTTTTTTTTTTTTTTTTAATTAGAGAAGTTGCAGGTTTACAGAAAAGTCATAAATATAACATTCCTATACCCCATTGTTGGCACTTTGCATTAGTGTGGTACCTTTGTTACAAATGATGAAATATTAACATCTATTTTGTTTAACATATGATAAAGAACTCAAATTGTGATAAACATGGATGTCATCTAATTTCAAAGTATTAAAATCATGAAGGTATCTATACCTGTCAACCAATAATAATTAAAAATCACACTATTCTAGGAAAATTTACCTTCTTTCCCAAATAAGCCTCGGCAGTTTCCTTCATTTTAGTGAGAACCATGGCAGAAATTTCTTCAGGAGCAAATGTCTTTGTTTGCCCACCTCCAATATCAACTTGAATGTATGGTTTAGTTTTCTTTTCAACCACCTATTTTTAAGAATGATAATTATTTTCAGATAGAAGCAACAGACATTCCAAACTCAAGGATTGTCCTGAGACTCATTTCCTCCCCAGACTTTGGCTTACTTTGGTCCCTTGAAACTGAATACTGACCAGGACGACTTTGGGAGTATAGACACCTTGAAAATACAAGTCTCTTCAGTTTTAATCAGTCTCCTAATTACAGACTATTGCAGACAGAATAGTTACGTGAAATTAACTTATATTCTCTAGCTATGCTGTTTTATAATGTACTAAATAAGAATTTGTGTACCAAAGAACACTATTTAGAAAAAATGCGTTGAAAGTTCTGTGTTCCACGTTTAGGTCTTCTGTTATCTCAACACTGTTTTTCAGTTACTTCTTAACTCTTAATACTCCCATCCCCACTAACCACCGATTACGCGAATGAGAAAAACACGGTCGGTACCTTGAAAGGTAAGAATTTGATGTCCTGCTGCACCGATGGGTCGTTCCATGTGCGGCCAATGAGCCGCTTGGCGTCAAAGACCGTGTTTTCTGGATTGGAGGTGAGCTGGTTTTTGGCAGCATCGCCAATCAGACGCTCCCCTTCAGGAGTAAAGGCCACATAAGACGGAGTGATGCGGTTACCCTGATCGTTGGCGATAATCTCCACGCGGCCATTCTTGAACACCCCGACGCTGGCGGGAAACGGAACAGAAGAAATCAGCACCGCACTGCACACCAGCCCAGAAGGGCACGCCCCATTCTCCCCCTACCTTCCACAAACCCCACTTCCACAAACCCCACTTACCAGGAGTAGGTGGTCCCCAAGTCGATGCCGACCACCGTACCCACGTCCTCCTTCTTGTCCTCTTCCTCGCCCCGCGCCGTGCCGAGCAGCAGCAATACCGCCGCCACCAGAGAGAGTTTCATCTTGCCAGAGCTGTGGGCCAGTCTGGTCAGCAGGCAGACACGGTGCCGCAGGCAATCCAATCACAGGCACGGGAGCAGCACGGGAGCGCACCGAGGTTACCGACCTGAGGGCGAAGGGGGCCTCGGGTGAGGTGGAGCAGCGGCCGAGACGAGGGGCAGGTTCGAAATGCAGGCCCCGGCACTTACCTCACACTCGCAACACCCTCAAGTCGATCTGTCTGTGATGTCTCGGCCGGCGTCGGCCGCGCAGTCGCCGACTCCGCTTATATACCATCCCCCCAACCCCGTCGTGGAGACCGCCGATTGGCAAAAGCGCTTTTCGTTGGAGGCCGCTGATTGGTCCAGGCCACCAAGCTGGCCGCCGCCGATTCGAAGCGGCCTCCTCCGCAATTAACGTCATCGCTACGCCCCTCAGGCAGGCTCATTGGTCGCTGGCTGTGCCCAACAGCCACCAATAGGAGGCAACATCCGTCCCGTGCGCGTGCCCCATTGGTTCAGCAACAACCTGTCGCTCGTGCAACCTCTTACCCCGGGGCCTTTTCCGCTGCTGGAGTCCCTCCTCCACGCTGGGCCCTAGGGGGGCTAAGGTCGGTCCGGTGTGCCTAATTCCCCAGGGTCGGCGCCTTCTCTTCTTCGCTGGGTCTCAGCCCCTCTTCAGTCCGTTATCAGAAAGCCGGGAACGGCTTCTCTTCCACTGACTCCAGCTCATCCCTGGCAGGCTGTGGTGTTCACAGCGTAGATGCTGTAATCACCTCAGACAGAACATTCGAATTTTTGTGCCTTTCACGGCCACTGCCGGGACCTGGGTGCCCGAGCCTGAGGGCCCTTTGTTGCTAAACGGCCCTCAGTCCTCGAGCTGTGGCCTGGTCTCTTTCTTGTCCTCTGTCTGGACGCAAATTATGACTCCTCCCAGCCAGTTCTGTCGCCCCTGCACCTCTGCTCAACTATCTTTGTCTATACCAGGCCTCGCCACATTGCCCTGCCCCATGGTAAGTCACGGAATAGGCCTGACCACAGTAGTTGTTCCTTAACCCTGAGTCCACTCCTTGCTGTGGTAACTTCCAAAAGAGCTCACTAAAGCCATCTGCGCCCTCCCTGGGATGGCTCATTTTCCTAGCTCCCCCCCTTTCCTTCCTCTTCCGTGCCCATCATTTCCCTTTTTGGTTCATGCTATCATTTACAAGGTCTTCCTCACCCTTGTTCTTGATATCTTTTTTTACCTTCACTCTTCTGGAAAAGGTATGATTGTGCTAAAAGCATTTGACAAAACAATTCTTAATAATGTCTTCTTTTATAATATTCTATAGCAAAAAGTAATAGAAGCTGCTATTTATTTAAAGACTTATGTGCCTGTATACTTTTCCTGTGTCATTTGGTCTTTGCAATTAAGTATTTGGTAAGCATTTCAAGTTTTCCAGATGAGGAAATTGAAAGAGATTAAATAACTGGCTTATAGTCACAGAGCTGGCACAGAGTAAAGGCGTTAGGACTGATACCCAGATCTGCTTAACTCCATAGCCAATGCTCTCTTAATACCTTTCTTGTCTATTCACTAATTCATCCAAGAAATGTTTTTGGAGGACCTACGTGGACATATCAAAGCCCTAATACAAAATATTTTGATATGCTTGCAGAAAATGTCTGGGACACTGTCATAGTTAAGAGTCAATGACTCATATTTTGCTTCTGTGTTGGGCAGCTAAATGTACTCGAGTTTCAATACTGTGTCCACATAACATTGAAACATCTTACACGCAATTCACTAAGATGGTGAGTCTAGGAGTTAATTCTCAAAAATTTTCCTTTCTCCTTTAGTACTCCTGAAAGGTTATACCAGTGACTCAGAATTGACTCCATTCTTACTATAGAGGTGCATCATCCGTATCTTTTAACAAGACTTGTAAGGCTGCTGCAACACTGACCCTTCTTTGTGTTGCATCAGTCCAAGTTAGACTCACCATTAAGCCACATTACAGCTTTATGTCATTTCAAGTAAATTTTATGTACATTTTATAGTCCATTTCCATTAAAAAAAAACAAGGTTCTTAATTTTAGTCCCACCCTTGATCGATGTAGTAACTCTTTGCAACTTTTTCTTTTCCTAAAATTCAGAATTAGTTGTCTTCCCAAAAGGATTGAGTATTTAGGTGGTTATAGTGTCTTTTTTTTTTTTTTTTTTTTTTT
>JAQZBX010038646.1:0-23333 GCA_029593785.1 Cabassous unicinctus | reverse complement strand
CACAGCACCTGTTCACAGAAAATAGTGGTGCCAGCAGCGCACAGATTAAAAATCAAATAAATTATTTTTAAATTTCCCCTGGTTCTCAAAAAATAATTACCTACTTACTATATTATGACATGTGGAAAAATGACCTTTAAAAAAGTATATATAGCCCCTTCAATGGTTACATGTAGACTTTAAAACGGCACCATGTTAATACTTTCATGAACCAGAATTCATGTAACACCAATGAATTCTCTAACCCTTTAGAAATTCTGGTTACTAATAAGGTTCAAGGATGTGATGGTTAGGCTACTGTGTCAACTTGGCCAGGTAACGGTGCCCAGCTGTTTGGTCAAGCAAGCACTGACCTAATTGTAATACAAGCGCATTTCATGGACTTTAATCTTCAGTGAGTTGATTGCATAGATGGCTGGTCACATCTGCAATCAACTGAGGAGATTGCCGTCAGCAATGAGTGACGTCTCATTCAATCATTTGAAGGCCTCAAAAGGGGAAGTGATTTCAGCATTCAGAGAGAATTCCAATCTCTACTTCAAACAGTCAGTGTCTCCTGGAAACTCATCAAGGACCTTCATTGGAGCCCCTGATTTGCAGCCTGCCCTACGGAGTTTGGGCTTGTGTATCTTGACAGTCACATGAGAAAACGTTATAAAATCTCATACTATTTACAGATATCTCCTGCCGGTTCTGTTTCCCTAGAGAATCCAGATTAATACAAAGGGCATGAGCTATTTTCCCTCTTTTAGGTAATAAAATAATAGTCAAAAGTAGAATCTATGGGGTTAGTAGGTGAGCAAAAGAGATGAACACTAGTGTGGATATTTTCCATCTTAATGACAAGGTTTTCTTAAGCAACCACCTTGGATTGGACCAGTTCTATCTATGGAGCATCATAAAGAGACAGAAAGGCATTTTTAAGACTAGACCAGAGGAGCAAATAAGAATATATAACAGATGTAAGCAGAACTGCCTGAAAGTAGAACCCAATTTGGTTTCAAATTTTTTTAAGTAATTTAGTGCTTTCTTCATGTTCTATGAAGATTTTGGTTTTCTTCTTAACTTTTTTCTTTAAAATAATTTCAGACTTACAGGGCACTTGCAAAAATACAAACTCCATACAAAGAACTCCTACATACTCCCTACCCACACACCCAGATCTATCAACTTTTTAAATTTTGTCATATTTGCCCTATAATTCTCTCCCTTCCTTCTTTCCTTCCTCCCTCCCTCCCTCTCTTCCTTCCATCTATCTTCCTATTTTCTAAACATTTGAAAATAGGTTGTCTATAGCATGCTTCTTGAACACATAATACCTCCAAATATATTTCCTAAGAACACGGATATTCACTTTTGTAACTACCTTAAGTATAGTTATCAACTTCAAGAAATATAACATTGATATAAAGCTTTCAGTCTACATTATAATTTTTCATATGTCCCAATAATGTCATTTTGGGCATTTCTTTCTCCATTTTTAGATCCAGTCCAGGATCATATATTGCACATAATTGCCATTGTCTCCTTTTTTTTTTCTCAAAATAATTTTTTTCCCATTCATTACCCCACAACCAACACCTTACATTGTGACACATTTGTACAAATGATGAAAGAATATCATCATAATATCACTGCTGTCTATAGTCCATAGTTTATATTGGGTGTGTTTTCCCCACAAACCATCCTATTATTAATACCACATATTAGTATTGTACACTTGTTATAGTTCATGAGAGAATGTTCTCATATTTGTACTGTTAACCACAATGCATCATTCACTTCAGGGTTCACTGTGTTATATGGTCCCCTTGTACAATCCATCCAAAGTCTATACTCAGTCGGTCTCAATTTCATCTCAGAGCTGTACTGTCATCAGCTCAGTCCATTTCAGAACGTTATCATTAATCCAAAAGGAAAAATCCCACAACCCTTATACATCCCCCATTATTGAGCCTTAGCATTGATATAGTACCTTCTTTGCCATTGCTGTAAAAATATCACCATATTGCTGTTAACTATAAACTACACTTTACATTAGTTGTATTTTTCCCATGTATCTCCATATTCTTAACACCTTGTAATAGAGGAATATTCTTTTACTTCTATTAACCACAGTCGTCATCTACCACCAAATCACTATGTTGTACAGTCCCTAGATAATCCTCTAGCTTTCTTTCAATTGACATTAACCTTCCTAGACTACCCTTTTCAGCCACAATCACATTTCGAGATCAGTGGTGTTGATTATGCTCACTATAATGTGCTAACCATCAACTCTAACCATTTCCCCACATTTACAATCCCCCTTGTTCAACATTCTATATACATTCAGCATCAGCTCCCCCTTCTCAAACCACATTCTATCTCCTAGTAACCCATACTCTAGAGTTTAACTCCCTGAGTTTACTCGTTGTATTTAGTTCATATTAGTGAGACCATACAATATCTGTCCTTTTATATCTGGCTTATTTCACTCAACACTGTGTCCTCAAGGTTCATCCTTGTTGTTATATGCATTCCAAGTTCATTCTTCTTACAGCAGAATCATATTCCACCGTATGTATATATCACATTTTGTTTATCCATTCATCAGTTGATGGACACCTAGGTTGTTTTCTGTCTTTTAGCAATTGTGAATAATGCTGCTGTAAACATTAACGTGCAAATGTCTGTTTGTGTCCTTGCTTTCAGTTCTTCTGAATATATTCTTAGTAGCAGGATTGTCAGATCATAGGGCAGTTCTATATTTGGCTTCCTGAGGAACTGCCAAACCTTCTTCCACAGAGACTGCACCATTTTACATTCCCACCAATAGTGAAGGAGTGTTCCTATTTCTCCCCATTCTCTCCAACACTTGTAGAGTTCCACCTTTTTCTAAAAATTTATTTTATTTATTTATTTCTCCCCACCCCTTTGTTGTTTGCACTTGCTGTGTCTGTTTGTCTTCTTTGTTTCTTTAGGAGGCACTGGGAACCAAACCTGGGACCTCCGATGTGGGAGGGAGGCACCTAATTGCTTAAGCCACCTCTGTTCCCTGCTTTGTTGTGTCTCTTGTTATGTTTTTCCTCTTGTACCTCTTGTTTAATCATCTTGTTGCATCAGCTCGCCGTGCCTGCCCATCACGCCAGCTCAATGTCCTGCTTATCCACTTTAGGAGGCACTAGGAACCTCTGCTCCCTGCTTTGTTGTGTCTCTCATCATGTTTTTCTTCTTGTGTCTCTTGTTGCATCATCTTGTTGTGTAAACTTGCCATGCTGCCCATTGCGCCAGCTCCCTGTCTTCTTTAGGAGGCACCAGGATCTGAACCAGGGACTCCTCATGTGGTAGGCGGGAGCCCAATCGCTTGAGCCACATCCGCTTTCCCCACCTTTTTAATAATAGTCATTTTGTAAAGCATGACATGATATCTCATTGTAGTTTTGATCTGCAATTCCCTAATACCCAGTGATGTTGAGCATCTTTTCATGTGCTTTTAGGTCACTTGTATTTCTTCTTTGGAAAAATATCTGTTCAAGACTTTTACCCATTTTTAAATTGGGTTGCTTGTCTTTTTGTTGTTGAGTTTTAAGAACTCTTTATATAACATGGAGATCAGACCCTTTTTGGATATGTGGTTGCCAAAAATTTTCTCCCAGTGAGTAGGCTGCATTTTCACCTTCTTAAAAAATCATTTGAAGCACAAAAGTGTTGAATTTTCAGGAGGTCCCATTTATCTATTCTTTCTTTTGTCACTTGTGCTTTGGGTGTAAGGTTTAAGAAACCACCATCTGCCATTAGATCTTGAATATGTTTCCCTACATCTTCTACTAAGAGTTTTTTGGTTCTAGCTTTTATATTTAGATCCTTGATCTATTTTGAGTTAATTTTGTATAAGGTGTGAGATAAAGATCTTCTTTCTTTCTTTTAGTTATGGACAGCCAGTTCTCCCATCACCATTTGTTGAATAGACTGTTCAGAACCAGCTGGGTGGGTTTGTTAGCCTTGTAAAAAATCACTTGGCCATATATGGGATGGTCTATTTCTGAATTCTCAATTGGGTTCCATTGGTCAATATGTATATCTTTATGCTAGTACCATGCTGTTTTTACCACTATAGCTAAGTAATATGCTTTAAAGTCAGGATGCGAGAGTCCACCAACTTTGTTCTTTTTTAAAAGACATATTTGGCTATTTGCAACCCTTTAACCTTCCAAATAAATTTGATAATTGGATTTTCCATATCTGAAAAAAAAGGCTGTTGGGATTTTTATTCAGGTTACATTGAATTTGTAAGTCCATTTAGGAAGAATTGACATTTTAATGATATTTAGTCTTTCAATCTATGAACATGGAATGTCCTTCATTTATTTAGGTCTTGTTTGATTTCTTTTAGCAATGTTTTGTATTTTTATGAATCCAGGCCCTTTATGCTTTGGTTAAGTTTATTCCTAAATATTTGATTCTTTTATTCAGTATTGTAAATGGAATTTTTTCCTGACCTCCTCCTCAGAGTGCTCATTAGGAGTGGATAGAAACACTACTGATTTTTGCATATTAATCTTTTATCCTGCCCCTTTGCTGAACTCACCTACTATTTCTAGTAGCTTTGTTGTGGATTTTTCAGGATTTTCTAGGTATAGGATCATATCATCAGCAAATAGCAAATGTGTTACTTCTTCCTTTCCTATTTGGGTGCATTTTATTTCTTTTTCTTGCCTAATTGCTCTAGCTAGATCTTCTAGCCCAATATTGAATGACAATGGTGACAGTGGGCATCCTTGTCTTGTTCCTGATCTCAGTGGGAAAGTTTCTGTTGAGTGCAATGCTAGCTGTAGGTTATTCATATATGCACTTTACCATATTGAGAAAGTTTCCATCTATTCCTATCTTTCAGAGTGTTTTTATCAAGAAAGGATGCCATATTTTGTGAAATGCCTTTTCTGAGTCAATCAAGATGATCATATGATTTTTCTTCTTCAAGTTATTAATGCAGTATACTACACTAATTGATTTTCTTGTGTTGAACCACCCTTGCATACTTGATATAAAGCCCACTTGATTGTGTATATAATTCTTTTAATGTACTTTTGGATTCAGTTAACAAGTATTTTATGGAGGATTTTTGCATCTATATTCATTAGAGAACTTGGTCTGTAATTTTCTTTTTTAGTAGTATATTTGCCTAGCTTTGGTATTAGGGTGATGTTGATTTCATAGAATGAGTTTGGTAGCATTTCCTCCTGTTCAATTTTTGGAAGAGTTTGAACAAAATTGGTATTAGATCATCTTAAGGTGATTGTCAGAATTCACTTGTGAAAGCTTTTCATTTTTGGGAGTTTCTTGATGACTGTTTCAATTTCATTACTGGTTGAGGTCTTCTATTTCTTCTAGAGTCAGTGTTGGTTGTTTGAGTGTTTCTAGGAATTGTGCATTTCATCTATGTTTTCTAGTCTGTTGACATATAGTTGTTCATAGGATCCTCTTATGATGTCTTTTATTTCTGCAGGGTCAGTAGTAATGTCCCACTTTTCATTTCTGATTTTATTTATTTGCATCTTCTCTCTTTTTTCTTTGTCAGTCAAGTCAAGCATTTGTCAGTTTTGTTGATCTTCTCGAAGAACCACCTTTTGGTTTTGTTGTTTCTATTTTTTTGTTGTTGTTCTCAAATTCGTTTATTTTTGCTCTGGTCTGTTATTTATTTCCTTCTGCTTGGTTTAGGATTAGTTTGCTGTTCTTTTTCTAGTTCCTCCATGTGTGCAGTTCTGTCTTAGATTTTAGCTCTTTCTTCTTTTTTTATGTAAGCATTGAGTTCTATGAATTTCCCTCTCAGCACTGCCTTCATTATATCCCATAGGTTTGTTCTCATTTTCATTCGTCTTGAGATATTTGCTGATTCCTCTTGCAATTTATTCTTTGACCCACTGGTTCTTTAAGAGTGTGTTGTTTAATCTCCATATATTTGTGAATTTTTCCTTTTTCCACTTGTTATTGATTTCCAGTTTCATTCCATTATGACCAATAAAGTGCTTTGTATAATTTAAATCTTTTAAAATTTATTAAGACCTGTCTTTTGCCCCAAAATATGGTCTATCCTGGAGAAGAATCCATGAACATTTGAGAATAATGTATATCCTGCTGTTTTGGGGTGTAATACTCTATAAATGGCTGTTAAGTCTAGTTCATGTATCATGTTATTCAAGCTCTCTATTTCATTATTTATTCTGTGTCCAGATGTTCTAGCCAATGCTGAGAGTGGTGTATTGAAGTCTTCACTTATTTCTCCCTTCAATTTTGCCAGTGTGTGTCCCCTGTATTTTGGGACAACCAAGTTAGGTGCATAAATATTTATGATTGTTATTTCTTCTTGAGGAATTGTCCCTCTTATTAATATGTAATTACTTTCTTCATCTCTTGTGGCAGTTTGATATTATTTATGAATCCCTAAAAAGAGAAGGATTATGTTTGTGACCTGGTCTGTTCCTCTGGGTGCGATATCCTTTGATTGTATTAAATTCAAAGGCTTTAAGTTTAATTGATAAAATCAATTTAGGGCTTTTGATTTGACCAAATCAGTAAGGCGTAACTCAGGTTGAGTCTCTGTCCCTTTGGTGGGCTGATATAAACAGATGGTCACTCAAGACAACACATGAAATGGGAGAGGAGAGAGCTCTGTCATGTTTGATCTTGGGGCCCTGGAGAGAGCTGAGCTATTCACCTGCTAGTTTGCAGCTGAGCAGCGGAACAGCTAAGAAAGCCTGGAAAGAAATGAGTCCTATGCCAGACTGATATAGGAAGCCCTGAGAGACAAGCCCTATGCCAGCCTACAACTGAGATAGGAAGAAGCTGGGCCCATGGAGCCTTAAGAAGAAGAAGGGAGGAGAGACCAGGCAGAGATCTCCTGCTATCTTGCTTCAACATGAGACAGCTGACTTTGGTGAGAAAGTACCTCTTATGGTACCTTGAGTTGAACTTTCCACAGCCTTAGGACTATAAGCTTTTACTCCAAATAAATACTCTTTATAAAAGCCAACAGATTTCTGGTACTTTGAATCAGCACCCCTTTTGCTGAATAATACATCTAACAGTTTTGCATTTATAATCTATTTTGTCTGATATTAGTACTGCTACTCCAGATATTTTTTGGTTACTAATTGCATGGAATATCTTTTTCCAACCTTTCATTTTCAACTTGATTGTACCCTTGAATCTAAAGTGAGTCTCTTGTAGACAGCACGTAGCTGGCTTACATTTTTTTAATCCATTCTGTTAGTCTACATTTTTTGATTGGTGAGTTCAATCCATTAATGTTCAATGTGATTACTGTAAAGGCATTACTTACTTTGTCCATTTTACCCTTTGGCTTTCCATTTACCTTTTTTTCATTCTTTTCACTTTCTGTTCTCCTGTCTTTTTAAGGTCATATGCTCTGTCATCTAACTCAGTTATTCTGTCCTCAACCAATTCAAATCTGCTATTATAGGCCTCTAATGTATGTTTAATATCATTCATTGTGTCTTTCATTCCCATAAGATCTGTTACTTTTCTTTGCAGGTTTTCAAACCATACTTTATGCTCACCCAGGGTCTTCTTAATATCCTTATCTCTTTTACGGGGTTTGTGTGAACAGCATTGATTAGTTTTCTTAAATCCTGTGTCTTGTCAGGATTTTTTATTTGATTCTTTGGCTTGGAACAGGAGCATATCTTGAAACAGGAACATATCTTCCTGTTTCTTAGTATGGCTTGTAATTTTTTGCTGATGTCTAAGCATTTGATTATGTTTGTGAATTTACTCTGATGGTAGATTTCTCTCTCTTGCCTAGTGATTTTGTTTCACAGCTTTTCTTTGATATTTGGTTTAACTTATTCTAACTCTTTAAGATTGCCCAGCTTAAGTTATCAAAATAGAGCCAAGGGTCCACTAATGTGGCATGGACCAGATAAAAGCAGCCTGAACATGAGAGACTCCAAAAACCATTTTTACTTCTTGCAGTTTCCTAGCTTACCATCAGATGGCACACTTTGATGAACCTTTCCATGAAGGTGTCTCAACCTCCACTGGCTGATGATACTGGTCTAGCCAGAGCTGAGATTCAAAATGAGCTTGCTGACCAAATTTGTTTCATCAAAGAGAAACCACTCTCTGCCCCCTGATGTGTCTTCCCTCTTCCCAGGGAGGAAAACATCTGTTCCCCTCTAAGTTGGCCACAGTGAGCCATGGGTTTTACCCATACTGTTTGCCTTAAGTGTGGGGGATGGGTGTCATTCCTGGCTGTGGGGGCTAGTAACTCATGGTTTTTGCTTCAGCCTCTTTGTCTCTCTGTCCTTCTCCCTCCTGGCTGGTGCACAGCACTCTCCTGTTCTGCAGACCCCAAAGAATCTTGGTCTGACAGTTTTTTGTCCTTCTTCCATTGTTTTTTTAATAGAGTTGAGTCCTGCCACTGTATTCCAATGCCACTGTCCCGAAAATCCTTGTTTTGTTTTTTTAAAAATACCCTGACCCCCATCATTACTGATATTTCTCTCTCTTCCTTTCTTAGATCCTTCCTATTCAAAGTGTAATGGTAAGGCTCATGTGTCAACTTGGCCAGGTAATGGTGCCCAATTGTTTGGTCAAGCAAATACTGTCCTAATTGTTACTGTACTGTGAGGACATTTCACCAACTTAAATCATCAGGGGATTGATTGCATCTATGGCTAATTACATCTACAATCAACTAAGGAGATTGCTTTCAGCAATGAGAAATGTCTCCTCCAACCAGTTGAAGGCCTTAAAAGGAAAAGTGGTGATTTCAGCAGTCAGAGGAGAGATTTCCATCTCTACTTCAGACAGCCAGCTTCTCCTGGAGAATTCATCATGCACCTTCTTTGGAGTTCCCAGCTTGCAGCTTATCCTATGGAATTTGGATTTGTTCATCCCCACAGATCTGTGAGGCAATTTTATAAAATCTCATACTTACAAATACCTCCTGTCAGTTCTGTTTCCTGAGAGAACCCTGACTAACAATGTATGAGCATCTTTTGGAATTTGGGAATGGAGGCAAATTTGCCATGCAACTAATGAAGTTTAAGTCTCAGGACCCATCACTTTTAGGCACCATAGCAATGTGTTCACATAATCATGTGTTATTGTCAAACTTTGCAATATTGTAAATGCTTTAAGCATTACAAAATTTCAACCCATCCTTGTCAGAAAACCCTCTTAATGAACATTGACCCAGATTAAACATCTGCCTCATGTTCTGAAGGCCTTTGACCCAGATTAAACATCTGCCTCATGTTCTGAAGGCCTTTTCTAACTCAGCTAAGCAGAGGTCAGGTCAAATCATAAAGAACCTTCTTCATCAGAACTTTGAATCTGCAATAGAGCCTTGGAAAATAATGCTCAGATGATATAGTCCATGATGGTTCCACATTTTCATGCATCCTTTATAGTCACACTATGTTTTAGATTTTAAATGCCAATGATCTCTGACTTTCAATAGTGTAAAACTCCAACTTCTCTCAGAAGAAAAATATTTTTTTCTAAGCCTGAAAAATGTTTCACCAAGATGGAGCACATCTCTGACCAGCCCATGGACTGGACTTTCTTCTCCAAGAATAGGGTTCTTTCTTGTGACTTACTTCACATTGCTTTGGTATGTCTATGATGCTGGGTTGGACAGGAGTGAAGAGAGGAAATTCCACAGCTGCTGAGCTGGCTTTTTAAATGTCTGTTTTGAAGCAAATTATGCTCTTTCCAGAAAAGAAACTGAGTGCTTCAAGACATGGTTTCCAACTTAGATATAAGATTGAAAGGGAGACCAGCATTCTTCCTGCCTGATTTTTTTCACCTTTAAATAGGAGGATGGATCAGGGAGCGACCATCTGACATCCATTTGGAGATATTCTGAGGCACATTGTTCTGGGAGTTTTCCCATTGGTTACCAGTTGTCACTTTTGTACCACATACACACACACATTCACAATTATTATGTTTCTAGGTGTAAATATCAGATCCTTAATGATGGAAATCCAGTACCTTGAACAGTACATAGAAAACATCCAATGTTTGTTGAAAAAAATGAAGGTTTGACTATTTGAGGGGATAGCTGACTATGCATCTGTCAGCATACATTTTCTTTCCTCATATGTATGCGCATGCATGTGCACACACACACACACACACACACACACATACTTGGCCCTCTCAGCTGTCTATAGCTGCATCTCAGCCTCTAAGTGCCAACTGGCCTGGGCCCTGGGGATTCATATATTCTAGCTGTCCAATTCAGATTCTAAATCTTAGAAAACTTCTGACTGGGTGGCCTTTGAAATTTGGCCAAGATTCTTCCAGTTCTTGGCTATAGTCTGTGTCTCACATATTATTTCCAAAGAGTTTTAAAATACAAAATAAAGTCACAGCATTATAAATATAATTTATGAGTTTTCTGAGCTTTAACAGAAATACTCTGAGCATGATACATCATCAACATGTACAATTTTACAGTATTGCCTGTAAAATCTTGGCTTTCAGTACATTTTTTTCCTACTCCTGAGGTGGTAGGAAAACTTTTTTCAAGAGACAGTGCAGAGGCAGAAAAAAGTCAGCCAAAAATATATATAATTCTGTGTTAGTCAGCCAAAGGGGTGCTGATGCAAAATACCAGAAATTGGTTGGTTTTTATAAAGGGTATTTATTTGGGGTAGAAGCCTACAGTCACAAGGCCCTAAAGAGTCCAACTCAGGCACCATAAGAGATTCTTTCTCACCCAGAATCTGTTGCCACATGTTGGAGCAAGATGGCAGGCGATGTCTGTGAGGGTTCAGCCTTCCTCCTCCTCCCAAGGCTCCATGGTCCCAGCTTCTTCCAATCTCAGCCACAGGCTGGGACAAGTCTTGTCTCTCTCCCAGGGATGATTTCTCTTTGGGCTCAGCTGCTCTGGTCTTTCCACAAGGCCAGCTGTAGACTATCAGGATAACGGCTCATCTCTCTTCCTGGGACCTCTGCCGTGTCTAATGGAGCCTTCTTTCTTTCCACACGTATCTGCTTCTCTGTGTGTTTACTTCCTGGGGCTCCAATATCAAAACTCTAACTTTCTCTTCTGCCATGTCATTTTCTCTGTGAGTCCGGCCCCCTTGGGGACTCAACGTCCTACTGACATGGCCCAATCAAAGCCTTAATCATTATTTAATCAAGTAAAAGTGAAACCTCTGAATCCAATATAATCTAATATGCCCGGAGGAACAGACCAGTTCACCAACATAATCCAATATCTATTTTTGGAATTTATAAACATTGTCAAACTGCTACACCCTTCAATCACATTCCAATAAATCAAGCTTAGAGATGGAACTAATTGGTCTTTTCTTCCTCACATGATGAGCACTCCAGTCAGTCCTCACATTGCAGAAGTTCATATTACCCTGATTTCTCTTCCACAGTTCAGCCAGCTACACCCATGACATTACTTACATCATTTCAGCAGCACACAAAAGCACAAACTATATTATGGTGGATATTTGTTTTCAAATGTACACTGGAACAACAGGCTCTCTCTGGCTCTAGTCCCTAAATGGTAGTTCTTCTTCAATATTGCACTAGGTACTGAATTTTTATGATTAAGGAGCTGATATTTAAATCCAGAAAAATAATCATTATGAGTAGTTTCAGTGTGTGTGTTTGGTACAAAGGTGGTAACTAGTGAATATGGTAAAACTCTCTCAGGAGAGGAAGGGCATCTTTTTAGCATTCCCTTGTTATGCTGATTTATATATGCTTTAGAAGGCTATAAAGTGAATAGGTATGTGATTTATGGTTGATTAAGTAATAA
Organism: Cabassous unicinctus; assembly: GCA_029593785.1. NCBI lineage: Eukaryota > Metazoa > Chordata > Mammalia > Cingulata > Chlamyphoridae > Cabassous > Cabassous unicinctus. Next base: position 11,539 of record JAQZBX010038646.1, on the reverse strand, counting down.
TAGTATATGCATGTTTTCTAGATAAAATTGGGGTTTTGGCTTTTAAGTAATATTTTTATTCTTCCAGCAAATATTTATTGAACATTTACTACAAAGCACATACTGTGCTAAGCACCGAGAATTTAGTAGGGAGGAAGATATATTCTCTTCCCTCAGGGACTTAGAATCTGCTGAGGGAGAAAGGGGAAAAAAACAGGCCATGTTAATTTCTTGCTACAGGTGCATATAGGGGCGAATGACCCCAGAATACTATGAGAATGCCTAATCCAGTCTCTAGTTGCCAGGAAGGGATATAAAAACTGAGATTTGAATGATTATTAGGAGTTACCAAGCAAAGGATGGAGTAAGGGTGGTTTATTCAAGGTATGTGAAAAGACCTTAATAAGAAAAAGGGGAGATGTACCTAGACACAAAACTGGAGAAGTTAAGGAATTTAGACTTTATCTTGAGGGCAGTGGGGAGCCATTGAAAGGAGTTTAGCTGGGAAAGGATATGATTTAATTTACATTTCAGAAATATCACTCTAACCACAGTGTAGAAGATAGATTGGTAGGGACCAGAAGAATCAAGAGGGCTATTGCAGGTTAAAAATGAAGGTGGCTTAAACTAGAAGAGTGGCAGTGGGAAATGAAAAGAAACATATAGATGGAGAGATCATAAAGATATAATTAATAACAATGGCTGCTATTTATTTTGTGTCAGGCTCTATAGCATGTACTTCACTTGCATTCTCTCACGTTAGCCACACACCAGCCCTATGAGGAGGTCACTGCTGAGAAAATGGAGGCACAGAGAGATTAAATAACTTGCCCAAGATCCCTCAACTAGAAGCAGACTCCCATTTTTACTCACTATGTTCTACTGTCTCTTCAGATAAAAACATGAAGACATGTTGAATAGATGGATAGGGTAAGAGGAATGAAAGAGTCAAATATAAACTCATTTTCTAACATGGGCAACTGGGAACACAGGAGGAGAAGTTTGGGGGAAGTTAGGGAGTTGAGTCATGCATTCAATTTTGTAGACGTAGAGTTGAGGACCTGTCAGATTTTCAGGAGAAATTACCAACAGATAATTGAATATATGGGCCTGGAACTCAATATATGTGATGAAGACACAGATTTGGTGGAGAGTTTTCAGCCATGGAAGTGGGAGAGATTACCCAGAGAGAGTGTGCAAAATGAGAGGAAGCCTAAATAGAATCCTGAGGCTCTAAGGTGTTTAGGGGACATCCAGAGGAAGAAGGCTTATGCAAAGAAAGAAAGATCAAATGAAGAAAGGAACCAAGAGAAGGTGGTATCATAGAAGCCAAGGGAAAAAGTATTTCCAGAAGGAAGTGGTTAGTGATTCATTGATGCTGCAGCTAAGATGAGGGTCAAAAATGTCCACAGGGTTTAACAGCAAAGGATGTTTGTAACCTTGAAGAGAGCATTTCAGGTAGCATGGTAAGAAATAAGGAAGAAGAGACCAGAGGGAAAGATAACTTTCAGGAAGTTTGGTTGTGAATGGGAAGCAAGAGCTAAGGTGGTAAGTAGAAGGGGATATCAGTAAAATTTTGCTTGTTGATTTGTTTGTTTCTAAAGACTTGAATGACTTAAACATGTCCTAGTGCTGCTGGGAAGAAGTCAGTGGAAAAAGAAAGATAAAAGGAACTTGCAATAAATGAGTGGGAATATAGAGAATGAGATTTGAAAAAGTGAAGAAGCTAGCTTTAGAAAAGAGGAGAGACACTGCTCCACTATTTCATGGGGGTAAGGAATAGACAATGAGGAGTAAATTTATAGGCTGAGAAATAGGAACTTGAAGGAATTTCCATCTGTTAATTTCCATTTTCTCTGAAGTAGGATGTAGGGTCAAATAACAAGAGTGAGAGGGGAAGAAAACAGGTAGGAGGTTTAGAAATAGTGGAGAAATTTTGAAAGAGCAGCTTTGGAAATTATGAGGACTGAAAAGAAAATAGCATATGGATTCCTAAGGATTCTTGAGACTCTGAGTGAGTTGAAAACCCTAAAATTGTAATGTGTCAATCTGGAACATTCTGTGATTTTTCTCTACCAGCCCATAGCAGCCAGAGTATAAAAGCAGAGTTGCTGAGCATTGCTCAAGGGTTTGAATTTTGCCAGGTGGATGGAATAGGGGAGTCAATGTTCTGATGAGTTAAAGGTGGTGGCAACAGAGCGGTTGAAGCAATCAAACATGGGAGTGAACTGGATAAGGAAGGGAAGAGATGAGGGTATAATAAAGAGAAAGAGGAAAGGACAAGAAATTCAAGGACTAGTGAAAGAAAACCAGATGTAATGAGACATTTGAAAAGATAGAATGTTTGAAATCATTATTTCAGTTGATCAAAGATTCATGGTATGGCTATGGGAGTGAGTGGCTAAGTGGGATGGAGGTAAAGGTCACTGAAGTCTAAGAGGTAAAAGAACTGAGAGACCAGAGTAGTGCTTAGATGTCCATGCCAATGATGAAGTCTTCCAGGAGGTTGGTAGGTAATTTAGGGTGGAAAAGAAGTCTGTGACCCAGATGCCAAAGTCTCTGATGAATGAAGAGGGTTGTGAGCAGCACGCAACAGTTTAAAGCAAATTGCATCTCACCTTCTTCCAGAATGGATATAAGATAGCAAGAGTAATAAAAATGTTTACTGAGCCCTCCCTAGGTGCCAGGCCCTTTTTTCTAAGCATTTTACATGTGCTGTATCATTTGATCCTCACAACAACCTTATGAGGTAGACCCTAGTATCATCACCCACATTTTATAGATAAGGGAAATTGGGCACAGAGAAGTCAAATAGTTACCCAGCAAGTACATGGCAGAGCTAGGACTTGAATTCAAGTAGCATAGCTCCAATGCCAGTGCTGATTGTCTTAATAATAATGGCGATAAGAGCTCCTGTATACTGAACACTTTTTATGTGTCAGACATTGTGCTATGTGTGCCACATACATTACCTTGTTTAACCATTACAACATCACTAGGAAATAGATACTAATCTTTCTTCCACTTTACAGATAAGAAAAATGAGTTTCAGAGAGTTGAAATGATTTGCTTAAGATCACTCTCCTGTAAATGATCCAGCCAAGGTTCAAAACCAGATATGCTAACTCCAGAGCCCATGTTCCTAAAGACTCCACCATACTACCTCCAGTTAACATATTTTCTATAGGAAAATTTGCCTTGATATATCCATTTTAATTTATAGCGCTTTGCCCAGGAACATAACACTCTTCTAATTCAAGTACTTGAATATTTACATCTCCAATGTAGATATTTCTAATTTTCCTTTCAAGCAGTGTTTTTTAAGTTGTTGTTCAGTAAAGAAAATTACGTTAACTAATTAAGAGGGCAAAAGAAGAGGAAATAGGCTTCAAAAGTAGCACAATGCCTAACAAAAATATTATAGTTGTATAGCACTTTAATGTTTTACAAAAGACTTTAGTATATAATATTTTATTTGTTCCTTCCCAAAGAAGAAGTTTCCTGACTATGAAAGTTCTAAGACCCTAGAATACAATACCTAAGGGAAATGCCACCTGAGGAGGCTTGCTGTTGTTATTTTATAAGTTAAAAACAGCCATCGTGTCTGTAAGGGTGAAGAACAGTTCCCTCTGGAGGCAGAAGGGTGGTCTAGTCTAGAGGAGATACTAAATCATTTGAAGTCTTAGAAACTTTATGAGAACATTGAATTTATATCCATATTCTAAGGCAGGGATTCCTAATCTTTGGGACAGTGTTTTATACCCTATTTTCAATTTCTTTGCCTTGGTCCTAAAAGTATCATAGGGCAAATTTTTAAAAAACAGTAATTGAGCGAATTTTATTTTGAAACTGCTAAGGCCACCTAAGATTACTGAATATGTCTAATGTGTCAAAAAACAAGGGTTGGGACTTGTTCTGAAATCTCAATTTTATACTTAAAAATATTACCAACTGGCAATTGTGAATAAAAACAAATTAAAATGAGGACAAATTCACTTATTCAACAATTTATTCAAGAAACACATAAAAAGCTATTATGATCCTGACCTTATAGATAAGGAAACTGAGTCACAGAGCAGCACTGAGATTCAAACCCCAGCAGTCTGGTTCCAGAGTTTGTGCCCTTAACAGTCACACTCTGTGGTCTTTCTGCATATAAGGATTTTCACTGTAGCATTGTTAGTAACAGTGAAATATGGGAATTCCCCCAGTATCATCTCTGTATCCATTAAGAAAACAAGGTAACTCTCTCTTTATTGATATTAACATTAACCACAATATATTGTTGAGTGAAAAAAGCAAGGTACGAGCAATGAGTATACTCTGCTTCTGTTTGGGTATTTTTTAAAACTATATATATTTGGGATTGTATATATAGAATATCTCTAAGAGAGATAAGAAATTGGTCAAAGTGGTTGCCTTAAGAGAAGCATACTGAGTGGCTAATATACCATATGCATGTGTGGTCTATTTTTATTTAGTTAGTTAAAACCAAATAAAAATAATAGAATAATGCTGAGGACCTCATGGGACTAACCATCCCAAGAGAGCCATACACCAGTTCTTAGAATTTCCACATTTTTCTGATAAAGTTTTGAAAACATTTTCTATTTCTGTTGCCTATTTTGTTTTCATTTGAGGTTGCTTTATGCCTGTAACTCAAATCTGAAACCACAGAGACTCCCAAAGCAACTCCCTCCTCTGCCGTATTCACTACTCCAAACACACACACACGTATTTCCAGGATCTGGAAGTCCTTAGGCCAAGTCTGAATGAATTTAGGCTGCCAACAATGCAAATTAATAACATGGAAATTCACAAGAACCTTCATCCTGTATTTCCTTAAACTAAAAAAATATTGCCCAGTCACCTAGGAATGTATAGCTCCAACATTTTGGCATGTCAAGAGAATAGGTGAACATTTTCTGAAATGATAACATTTTTCTCATAGGATTTCCTCTGTTCTTGAGATCCTGGTTCAGGGTTGACTCACCTTTGGAGTAAGGGAAGACAAAGCCAGGCAGGCAACTGCAAATAACTCTAGCTGCTGGAAGTAGGATGAAGAACCTGGTGATGCTTTACTTTCAACTCTCAGGAGATGAAAAAGGAGAGAGAATGCAAGCCAACCAGGCAGAGGTAAATGAATGAATACTAACTAGGTCTCCCTGTCCCAGCCAGTGGCAAGTTACCAGCTGTGCCTTTAATTTAGCCCTTTGTCTTCTCTAGAGAGGCGAAAGCCATTATACTTGAAAAAAGGCTCCTCCAGCAAGCTGTTCAAAGGCAGAGAAGGAAATCATGAGCTTGGGATAGATAGTATTTATAAAGGGAAAATAATCTTCTCAGAATGAGATGAAGGGACACTATATGAGAAGAAAGTAAACATGCATATATTTGGTCACTTGATGGCATTTTGTCAGCATATTAAAAACCTAGCTCAAAGTACATTTGGGATATATTTTAAAGCTTAGGATCTTGTTCCATTATTGATAAGACTCAATACTAACCATGGAGGTAAGTGGTGAGAGAGAAAATTGAGCAAGGTCTGAAAGGAAACATTTCACAGGGCCAAACCCCCAAAGGAGCCACCACAGGGTGGTGAAATTCAATGTTCACTTAAGGCTTCCATATTTTTCACTTGGCAGGAAAAAGAGAGAGAGCAAGAACAAAATATTACTGGTTTGCTGTTTGTTTTGAAAAAAGAAGCAGCTTATGCATGTAAAGCATTAGCACAATTCTAGAAACATAGTATATGCTCAATAAACAATAGCTCTTCTTATTTTCCAATAAAAAATATGAAAAGAACTGACTCTGCCTTCAGTCCCAACCCAAGAAAAGAGCACTGGGCTGGAAATAAGGCATCGCAAGTATAGCCCTGGCTCTGCCAGTGTCTGTGTGACCTTGAGAAAGGCCCATCCCCACTTGAGAACTCAGTATCCCCATAAGTAAGAGGAAGACACTGGACTAAATAATGCATGAGGTCCTTTCAAACTCCTGGCTTCTATTAAAACAAGCAAACAAACTAAACAAATTTTAAAAAGCCTTAGTTTTGTTTTTTCTCATCGGAAATTCCAAGGGTAAGAAGAGTTGTGTCAGCAACTATGGACTAAAGTAGACTTATTATTCTAGTAATGGAAGAACTTGTAACATTGCTATAAAGACAGTGGTCACCAGAGGTTCTGAGGGGAGGGAGAGGGATGAATAGGTGTAACGTGGGGCATTTTTGGGACATTGGAATTGTTCTGCATGATATTGCAATGACGGATACAGGCCATTACACATTTTGTTAAAACCTATAAAATTGGAGCAAAGTGTAAACCATAATGTAAACTGTAGTCCATGGTTAGTAGCAATGCTTCAATATGTGTTCATCAATGGTAACAAACATACCACACTAATGAAAGATGTTGTTAATGGGGGAAGTGTGGGGCGGGGAGGGAGGGGGGTATATGGGAATCCTCTATATTTTCAAAGTAACATTTATGTAATCTAAACCTTTTTTAAAAAATAAAGAAAATATTTTTTTTAAAAAGAAGAGTTGCATCAGCTTGTCTACCTCCACAAAGCTGCTCACACAGCATTCTGCAATCCCTTTTAACAATGGCAGGGACACACTGCAAAAGCGGCAAGTGGGACAGTGTTGACAACAGACCGTGGGCTGTCACTCCTTCTGCAAATCTGTTATGGCAGGAAGAGCAGCTGCAGATCCAGCTGAATTTAAAACAACAGCAATGGAAATGACACTAATGGACCCTGAAGAATGCGGCCGATGGGCTTCAGATTTCCTTTCCCTGTAGAAAATGAACTGATTTGGATGGAGGATGTTGCTCTCCAAAAAGTTAATACATCCCAACTGGGAAAACCCAGCCCACCAGCATCCCAATCTAGAGTAAAGAGCTATATGGACCTGTCCTGGCTACAGTGCTAATTTGTAGATCACCTTGACATTACTTAAGCTCTCTGTGTCCTAACTGGTACATGGAAATGATAACACCTCTTTCTAATCCAGGAGTGTGTGAGACTAAAATCAAGTAGCATATGTGAAACAGTTACACAAGTGTATTCTCTCTGTGTGTGTCTGGAATGCATGTGTATGGCTAATCCCATTAGGAAAGTAAGGGAGCCTCCCTGAATGCAATTACTCATTATTCTTAAAATAGCATTTGGTGTACAACATCACTGCTGTCTCTTGATCACTGGCAATCTGATGATGACAAGTTCATGTAAGCATTCAGTCATTTAAAAAAAAAAAAGTTTTACTCCTCTGGGATTAAAACAAACCCATTGTCACTGTGAGGAAACTCATTTATAAATATCTCTGTTTAAATGCTGCTTTAAAATAATCATAAAAACAAATAGCCTCTATTTCACAAAAACAGCTGTGTCACAAGCTGAAGTCTCATCAGGTTGTTAATGTGTAATCTTAGGTAACTTGGGACACTCTGCTTTATGCTAAATTTCAGTTTGAGACGAAGATTTATGGAGGCCCTACGATATGCCAAATCTTTTGATGACCCTGGGGATCCAATGATAGAAACAATCCCTGTCCATAGAGGGGGAAATCAGTCACTGAATAATTCTAAGACAGCATGTGCTCCGTGCTAAAATAGCCTTGAGAAGTGGCTGTAAGCCGCTGAGCCTGGGGAGAGGGGGGGTTCATCTCTCCATTAGAGAGCAAGACCAGCCTGGGGTTTCACCACCTCCTGCCTCTGGACCTGGCTGGCTCGGGGTTGGGGCAGGGGGGAGATGGAGTCATCTTGCTTCCGGCACAGAATCTTCTTTTGTCTGTAGTGGCAATATTTCGGAAGGCCACCAGATAGAGGTGTTACTCCATGAAAATAGACCGTCTTCTTCGACCGAGATTGAGGGCTTCCTTCTTTGCAGAGCAAGAAGTTGGGAATTTTCTCCATTGAAGGTGGGAGAAAGAGAGTTTCGAGACTATCAGAAGGCATGAACTTGAGATGGGATTAAAACATTTTAAGCAGCAAAATTTGGCACAGTTAATCCGCTTTTAAGAGATCTATAGTTTCATTACAATTAGTAATAGTCTCTGAGCGAGGACATTGCCTCTTGTTCATGCACCCTTATATTCTTTCCCTTCCTCTCTTTATCTATTGTATTCATCTTTAACTTCCTTAATTGTTCACAGTGTAGAACTAGAGTGTATTTTTCATTGCTTGTTATATATACTGGATAGTTTTTAGTTTCCCTGCTCTTTATAAAATAAAATACATCATTACTAGCTCCAAAAAGTTACTCAGACTTTTATTAACTTATGTGGACTTTGGTTAACTTTTTTTCTGGAATATTAGTGGTTTTCAATACCTAATATTGTAAAGCATTGATTCTTAAATTTTAGTGAGCATACAGCTATTTTTGTGAAATAGAGGTATTTAGATATATGGTACAATAATGCTTTATAGCAGTCATTCGCAAAATGTGGTCCTTGGTTCTTCTGCATCAGAGACAACATTGGGTTGCCCCAAGCCTGACCTACCAGAATCTTCATTTTTAACTCAGTGCTCAAGATCAGATCTGGGTTATGGGTTTTGGAAGGCATACCACAGAGATGGCATGCCCTTCTCATCACATCCTATAAGTGGGTACGTGATGTACAGGTGACATCACTGGGGATATGAACCTTTATCATTTGGTTAAGATGGTGTTTATAAGGTCTCTCCACTGTAAAGTTACTAGTTTTCCTTTTTCATACTTTATGCTTTGAAAGCAAGTCACTAAACTTAGCCCCTCCCAAGAAGGTGGGGGGAGGGAATTAAGCTCAACCTCTTAAATTAGTGAATTTCTACATATGTTATTTGAAATTCTTCTGTAAGGAAGAGTTGTTATTTCTCATTTATTTATTTACTTATTCATTCATTCGATCAATCAATCATTTATAAATACTATTTTATTTTGTTTTTCTAGTTGTTCTAGCTTTGGCCATTGAGATCTCTTGCATCCCCTTGATATGTTACTATCTTGACCTTTGTTTGTTTGTTTGAGCACTTCCTACTTTCTGGCATTACAAAATCCTCCAGAATTATCTTGTATTTTACCTGCCCCAGCTCTAGAATCAACCATTTCTCCAAGGATTCCTGGTATCTTTTATCAGAGAATGGAATTAGAAACCAAGATCTTGGCACTGGGTATGCTCATTGATACTAGGGCATTGATGCTTCCAGGCCCTCTCCATTGACAGAACAAGGAAATATATCATGTTTATGTACTGATCCATGTATACATATGTATCTATAATTATTTCAGTATCTATCCATTTGTATCTACATTAAACTAACCATTATATTAATGTCTCTTATTATAATATAGTACCATAGCATTAGTTGAATCACATTTAAAAAATCACTTTTGAAATATTTTATAAAAGCCCAACAAAACATAACAACTCTAGCTGCTGCAAGAGTGGAGCCAGTGAGACCAGTTTAGAGGCTTATTGCTGTCATCCAAGCAAGAAATGATGTAGGTTTGAATTAGGATGATGGCAAATGAGAAGGAGAGGAGTTAAGTTATTCCAGACACACTCTGAAGATAGAGTTGGCAGGATTTAATGGTGGTTTGGTTGTTGGGGTAGGAGTAGAGTATGAGAGAAATAGAAGAATCAAGGATGACCCCTGGATTTGGAGTCTGAGCAATTGTGTGCACAGTGATGGCATATGCTGAGATGAGGAAGATGGGTCAAGGAGCAGGTTTGAAGGGGAGGGTACAGAAAACAATTTTGTTTTTCTAAGTTTGATATGCCTTTATGCCCTTTATATATCACAAGTGGGGATGTCAAATAGGCAGGTATGCATAAGATTATGGAGCTCAAGGGAGAAGTCTGGGCTGGAGATATAAATTTGGGTGTCCTCAGCATATAGATGGTAATTTAAACCAGGGGTTTGATGGGATAACCTAGGGAGAAGATAAGAGTGATGACAGAGAAAACAAAAAGGATAACCAGACTAAGCCCCAAGATACTTCAGCAAATAGAAATTGAGCAGAGGAGAAGGAGCCATTAAAAGTGATTTAATTTCTTCACCGGAGTTTAAGATTCATAGTGTTTTTCATCTGAGAGGTACATCACACACTACTTCCCTCACTGTTAAAGATATTCAAATGACAAGCAGGAGAATTTCTATTTTTATTTTGTTTTGTAACTGCTATGGGGAGGCAGGTGGAGATGATTCAACTTTTATTAAATCCACTCTTTGGGGGTGATGGGGGTAGATTTATGGCACAGTTTTCTCTTCTGAAATATAATGTGCTCATTTCCTTTTATGAGGCTCCAATTGAATAATCCATCCCTCCCCTGAACTCATGTCCCAATCACTGGGTCCCAGAACTTGTCTCTGAAGAGGCAGAGGAGGGGGCCAATCTTGGGAGTGTTGAGAAGCAGATTCATGAGTAAAATGTGATAGAGTGAGATTCCTCCTGCAAGTGATCAGGGAAAGCCTTCCTGAAATGGTGACTTTTAATCAACTAGCCATGGGGTGTTATTTATAAAAGGCATAGGAACAGCAATTTCAAAGGCTTTGAGGAGAAAAGAACCTTGGCATCTTGAAAGAGCTTTCAGATTAGTGAGACTGCATTGTAGCAATCATGGTGGTACATCGTAGAGGCTATGAGTGCTCACCAATACCTGTTCCCCTCTTCTTAGTTGGCACACAGCCAGGCTACATTTTCCAGCCTTTCTTGTCATTATCTGTAGCCATATCACTGAGTTCTGGCTAATGGAATGTGAGCAGAGATGAAGAATGCCACTTCTAGGACTGGTCCTCGAAGCACTCTAACATGCTGTTTATTCTAGCTCTCTTCTTTACCTACTTGGTAGCTGCAAAATAATCAACAGACAATTCCAAGCCTGTTGAAGATTTCAGAGCCACAAGATGTATGGCACTTGGTCCCTGAGTGACTGTGTAGAGTTAAACCAGCAATTGAGAATTTGGGGTGATCTTTTCAGCAGCTACCATTACTTACCTCAATACCGGGAACATGTTACAAGATGAGATCAGAGGGATGGAAAGGGCCAATTCCTCCTAAAACAAGTTTTTCACTATCTATCCCATTCCTATTACCTAAACTTCCCAACCCATCCTAGGAGTTCCTCTCTGGTTACCCCATACTACCTGCTCCACCTTATTCTATCCCTCACCTAGTTCTTGTGCTGCAGTCAGGTGGTCTTTTCATTGACCCTTGCCTCAGAAATTATCCAACCTTACTGTGATGGTTTGAAGCTATATTACCCCAGAAAAGACATGTTCTTAATTCTAATCCATTCCTGTGGGTGTGAACCCATTGTAAGTAAGACCTTTTGATAAGGCTGCTTCAGTTAAAGTGTAACCTGCTTCAATCAGAATGGATCTTAATCCTCTTATTGGAGTCCTTTATAAGAGAATGGAATTCAGACAGAGATAGAAAGCTATGAAAGCAAGAAGCTGAGAGCAATGAAACCCAAAAGAGAAGGGAGAGACTAGCAGACACTGTCATGTGCCTTGCCATGTGGCAGAGGAGCCAAGGATCGCCAGCAACTCGTCTTTGGGAAAAAACCATCATCTTGATGATGCTT
>JAQZBX010038645.1:0-23326 GCA_029593785.1 Cabassous unicinctus | reverse complement strand
TTTTTTTTTTTTTTTTAAGATTTTTGTTTTTTTTACTGAGGTACCAGTGATTGAACCCAGGACCTTGTACATGGGAATCCAGCATTCAACCACTGAGCTATACCTGCTCCCCTTTATGTTATATAATTTTACACATCTGTTCTACATGCTTTTTCAATGTTTCTCTGTTTTCTCCTAATAAAGTACAGATTCCTTGATGAAATAAGTTTGAGCTGCCATTTCTTTCTTCAGCATCCCATAGTTTCTGGAACATGGCAGTCTTTACCATTCAGGATTTTAAGTTTCATTGGCGCAGGCCCTGTATTTTTCTTGTTCACTGTTCTATCCCAGGTGCTCAATTAATGTTTGCAAGTAAGTGAATGAATGAATGAATGAATGAATAAATGAGCCAATCATTCTTTTCATCAATAACACTCAGAAAATAAAACTGGTTAATTCTGTTTAAAATCAAGTGCTCGATATCATAATTACTCCTACCCTTAAAAGACAAATTAGGAAGCATCTCAGGTCCTGAAAAGGAAGCATTTATTTTCTTTCTTGAGCACCCAACACAATTCCAAGAAGTGTTACTTGATGTCATTTTTAATAGAGCCCATTACTTTTTCCTTGGGGTCTATAATAATATTCCTGGCACTGTTCTCTGCTTCACTGTCCTACTCCATGAAGTACTCAAGATATGATGTAAGGAAAAAGTACTCATGGGGAAAGGTGGGCATAAACTTGGTGCAAAGATCAGGAATGCACAATATCATGATAATAATTTCTGTCATCTTCAGGGATTCATGATCGTCAGCCTTGAAGAAGAAAATCAATTAACATGCAAAGAGAATCCAACTTGCTGAGTGTGCTGGGAACACTTCATATGGTGTTTTATCTTCATAAACTAATATAATTAGTATGTGGAATATTTATAACTCACCTCATGATTAATCTATCATAGAATACTATTCTTTAACAGCAGCATATCACTTTATATTGATGCTCTTTGCCCTCATAGTTCATGCCACTCATGAGTCTCTGGAGTTCAATTCTAAATATTATCAAGTTGGAAGATTGGAGACCCAAGGTAATGGATAGAAGTTCTACCCTCACTCCTACCCAACCCTACCAGTGTGGTCTAAGATTATACACATTTAAGGGCACAGTGGCCAGTCAAGCCAGAGTATTACTCAAATAGAAACAGAAAACTTAGCTCAGGCCCAAGCTGAGAAGCTACCGGTTAAGAACAGGGTAGCTTTTAGATATTATCATAATTCTTGGCTTGAATATTATGACACAGGAATAAAATAATCACAAAACAACAACAATATCTGCCTCCTGGCATATCAACTAAACTATTCCTGATAACCATGGAGAAAAAGGCATTTTGTGCTCAAATAGCAAATTAACGAGGAAAAATAGGGTAACTTGCTGTTTTTACCGAGTTGCATCTACTGCTAAAATGAATAAGCACAAAATAAAATGCCTCCTAAATATTCAATTTTTCTATAATTGGCCAAATCTAATTTTTTTGTTAGTACGAGTATTTTTTTTAATTTGCTTCCCAGAATCCTTTGCTTTATTGAGTTGTTCTATCATTTGTGACATTTTGTTGGTATGCTTCTCATAGAGATTATTCCTGTGTTTTGATTATTCCTCCTATGTTTGTTTTGCCAAGTCCAAGACAGTTCTTTGAAATTTTCCCTGAATTTGGTGCTTAATATGCCATTTGGAGAAATACTCCCCACAAATAATTTATTTAGCATCCCTAATGTTTTACTATTTCACACATCACTTTAATTATAAGGATATCACTAGATAATTAATTTAAAAAGTCAAAGCCAGTATAGCGTACTGTACACAGTAGGCACTCAACAAATATTTGGGTGTGTGAAATGTTAAATAATGTAATAGGTCTGCAACACCAACAGAATTTAAAGAGTGTTGGTCCTTTATACTCTTATTTTGTTAGAGAACTTGTAGGTGTTCAAAACAATTATGCATAAAATACAGGAAATATACCCTTATTTTAAAGATGAGACTTCTTATAAACATTGATTGGCTACTTCTCTTTCTTTCACATCAAGCCAACAATGCAAAACTTCTAATATTTTGTTTCCTAGTCTATATCACAGAGGAGGAAACACTTGAAAGTTAGCTTTTTTAAAGATCAAAACTTCCTCTTTTGAGAGAGTAAAATAAAAATCGTCTATCTGGCTATCTAAGTTTCACACAGAAAAGCATTGTATATTCCTCCTTTGATCACAACTTAAATATTTGCCCTCTTTTTTTTTTTAAGCAACTGATAGACACACATATGTACAAGAACGAATGGTACAAAATGCTATAAAAATACTGTTAAGATAATTTTAAAAAGTGAAGTATTAAGGTCATTCAACACAACCTACATCACATGGTACCTTTCTGAGATGATTTTTCCTGGTCTCACCTACCATACCACACCATATATGAGACTCATCAAATACCAGGGCAAGGAGGAAATTAAGATTCTTAGTCCACACTACCTTATCAGGTGACTGGGGAGCACAAAATGAGGTCACCTGTCCTGGGTTAGCCAGTTAGAGGGAAAGGTGGGACGAGTATAAAATTAGTAAGAGAAAGGGAGTCATAAATGCTGCTTGTGAGCATGGTCTCACAATTCCAACAATACAAACAGCTTCAAGTTAAGAGAAGTCTGGGTGAAAATATTCTCCACTTTCATCAGGACAAAAGTCCAATCAAGAATTAGAAAAACTTTCTTTGACCATGGTGTACCTCTTTTCTGCACATACTATAGAAAAAAAGTAACTGAACATTGGTATAAATATACAATAGAGACTCACTACATATAACAATCTCAGTCTCCATTTTATTTGGATGTTTCCAATGTCTGTATCTGAAGGTCACATGTCACAGGCCACAAAAAGGCAGTCAAAAGCCTCATTGTGCTATGTAAGACATGACATGGAGACATCCCTTCTGAATCAGTCTTTTCCTTTTCTCCTTTCCTCTACTTATAATAATCTAATAGTTGCCTGGGAATTCCAGGATACTCAGAATGTCATGAGAGAACCAAGTAGGGAGTCTCAAATTTCACCCAGGAAAGCCAGAAACAACTTCAAAGGAAACAACGCTAGAAATGGGCATTAAAGGATGAGCAAAATTCCAGTTGTGTGTGTGTTGAGGGCAAGGATGGGAAAGGGGAAAGATATGAGTTTCCATCAATACTTCAGAGAAAAAGCAAATACCTGGAAACCCTAAATATCCTCATTCTACTCAACTAAGCAAATATTTGCCAAAAACGTATTAAATATAAGATTCTGTCTAGTTAATAAGCTAGAATTCACATTCTGCTCTGCATCTTTGCATTTTGGCAATTGAGATACAAATAAATTACATGAGAAGTTACATGAGAATCAACATATGATATTTCTAATAATTTTGTTTTAATCACCAAGTTTATTCACATATATTGCATTACTACTCATTGTCAGAGTGATGTTAACTCATTACAAATAAATTTCATGACAAACTGCTACCGTACTAAGGTCCCAAAGTTAAATACACTCAGATGGGACATTCTAGTAACTTTTTCATAATATCTACTTGTCTTGAAAATCACTTTCAAAGAAATGTTAGTATTTTACCACTCCATAGGAATCAGTAACAAGGCGAGATTCTCTCAAGAACATTCCGACAGTCCTTGAAAAACTAAGACTGTCACAAAACCTGAGCATCTGGCAACTCTGCCACCATGAAGTATCCATATGGAAGAGACCAAAATGTGTCAAAGTACCCAAAACGATTTTGGATAGTGTAGAAGATAGAATAAATAATTCAGTATCGTCAACACTTTCAACAGCAGGTAGTGGATATGCGCTACCTGCTTCTATAATGTGCCAGAATGTAACATAAGTATGTGAGGCTGTGTGTGTATGTGTGTGAGAGAGAGAAACGCAGGAGAATATGAGTATACATGAGGTTAAAAACTATTTCTTAGAAATATTCTGTAGGTAGTTCTCTTTGTAGGGGTAGCAGATCTCTATCAGTATAGGTTTATGGTTATACAGAAGAAAAAATGGAGCAATATATTTGCTTCAGAGTCAATGAGAAAAACTGCATTAACTTAACATTATGGTTCAAATGATATGTGCAAAAAAAAGTCAGAAAATCCAAAATTATGGTTCCCTCAGCAACCGTAACTGTGTCCTCATGCATATATGAGTATTTTGCATTACTGTAATGATGATACATTTCAGCCTTAATATCAGTTTACGCAATGTGACTGAATTAGGATTCTTCTGGGAACTATAACTTTGAATTTCTGGACTTCAATGAATGTAAAATCTCAACCATAAAATTACATTAATATAGGGTGGGGTTTTGCATTTTATTTTCTGGCTTTTAAAAAAATACTAAAGAGTGACTGGTTGACAGCACTAAAGTAGTAAAAGATTGATTGGTTTATCATAATACAAAAATGATCTGATGTAGAGCCTCATACTTCAAATAGGGACAAACTACAAACAAAAAGAAATTTTTGTCTTGAGATTAATCAGACAAGAACAGACAAAGCATCTTTCTAGGAGTTAGTAAACTTACATTTTTATATAAAAAATTCATTTCTGATTAGAAAGTACTTTCATTCAAACATATTTTAACATGAATATAAATAACAGTGCCTGAAATAATTCTCTCACCGCATATTCTTATCTTATCAAGAAAAAAAAGGTGTTAAAATAGTCCCCAAAAAGAAAAAAAAAGAACAAAAAGAAAAAAATAAAATAAAATAGTCCCCAAATTTCCAGAGATAGAGTAAACTAGTCAGGAGTCACTTTTCCTTCTTGTATAGGTGTATTAATTAGCCAAAGGGGTGCTGATGCAAAATACCAGAAATCTGTTGGCTTTTATAAAGAATATTTATTGAGGGTAGAATCTTACAGTTACCAGGCCATAAAGCATAAGTTACTTCCCTCACCAAAGTCTGTTGCCACATGTTGGAGCAAGAGGGCTGCCAATGTCTGCCCAGAGTTCAGGCTTTCTGGGTTCCTCTCTACCCAGGGCTTGTTTCTCTCCGGGTTCAGCTATCCTGCTCTCTCCACCAGGCCAGCTGTAGACTCTCAGGTGACCAGCTCTGTCTCTCTCCCCAGGTCTCGATTCTCTCTGGGCTCAGCTACTCTGCTCCCCTGTGTGCTTACTTCCCGGGCTCCAGCTCAAAACTCAAAACTCCCTTCTATGCGGTGTGGTTTCTCTGTGTGTTCCTACCCACCATGGTGGTGGGGACTCAACGTCTTACTGATGTGGCCCAATCAAGTAAAAGTGAAACTTCTGATTCCAATATAATCTAATATGACTAGAGGAAAAGACCAGCTCACAAACATAATCCAATATCTATTTTTGGAATTCATAAATAATATCAAACTGCTATAATAGGTAATATGGCAGGACATAAACTGACAGATGAAATTATATTACTGTCACCAACCACTTTTTGAAAATCATGGGCGCTAAGGCTGATTCACTACACAATGATCAAGATGTGCTTAAATAGAGGCAATTGTATTTTATGCAGTTAAGTATTATACAACCATGTAGTAGTTGAGAGACTAAGGAGTAGTGAGATAGCAGGTTCAGAAGAGATGTGTCATGATCACATTTCTTTGGAGAAAAATCACAAATAATTTCATGGAGGTAGCATTTTCAAATGGTTCCAAGGGATCAGCAGTATTTTAACAAATGAAGACAATCAAAGAAGACATTCCAGACAGATAGAATAGCCTACGGAAAGATTCCAAAGTAAAAATGGCCAAGGCCTGTTTGGAGAAAAAAGAGTTTGGCTCACGGGTAAGAACATTCATGGAGAAGTTGTAAAAGGAAAGTGCAGATCAAGTATACACTATAGAGGTCCTTGAAGGTTAAGACTAAGGAGTCTTAACTGCAATGTTTAGACAGTGGGGGACACTGAAGTTTCATGAGCAAAGTGGCTATATTTTATAGGAAGAGAGAAACAAAAAGGAAAAACCAAAAACCAAAACCAAAGCCAAAAAGCAAAACCACAAAAGTCACACAGCAGCAGGAAATAAGATATATGAGGAGAAGTAAAGACTGAAGGCAGGGGAACCAGTCGTGAGGTTATTAGAATAATCCAGTCAAGATGTGCTGAAAGCCTGAAAAAGGTGGCAACATAGAAACCTAAAAAAGGAGAGGGGAGTAAAAAGTGCTTTCAAGATTTTGAGATGTAATGACTGGGAGAAAGATCACGCCACTAATAGAAATATAAAATCAAGGGTGGTGTCTGATGTGAAGAAAAGCCAGTGATTAAGAACTGTTTAGTAATCTTAAACTTAGGTATCAGGGTCTATACAAATGAGCATCTCCTGCAAAAAAAGGTTAAAAGTATGGTCCTGATGATATGATTTCAGATGATAAGGTTAAAAGTATGGTCCTGATGATATGGTTTCCTTATTCTTGTACAGTTTACAAGCTTGTACTTTCATTATCTCTTTTTTTTCCTTATGGCATTGGGAAGGAAATGACATCCATTGTACAAATAAGAAAACTGCGACTCAGAAAGGATGACTTTCCAAAACTCAAACTGCTATGAAGTGGCAAAGTCAAGCTGGAGACATGGATTTTGGAACCTTTGGTATAGAAGTAATTTTGAAGTCAGAAATAAGATCCTCAAGAAAACATGAAGAGAAAAGATAAGTGAGTCATGTGCAGAACTATAGGGAAAACCTAAGATTGTAAAGTAGTGATTACTCAATTAATAGTTGACTGAAGTGCCCTGTATAGTGTTACAGAGCCTGGCACTCAGCAGGTACTCAAGGAACTCCTATTCCATCCAGCTAACAGGAGATAGCACTCAACACAGTCTTGGTATCTAGGCTGGACAAGTAGAGTAGCTCTCAAACCTTTTTAAAACTGCCATTTTTCTCAAAGGAATTCTTACACCAAACTCTAATAATATGTAAAATACATACAAACAACACCCTTGAGTAAAAGCAGGTATAGATGGTCTACTTGACCTTCCTTCCCCTTCCTTTGACAACCCTTACTTTGCACACATATAGCTGTGCCTGAGACAACTCCATGGAATCCAGAGAATAGAGAAAATGCTGGAAAACCTCTAACTTAGTCCGAAGGGTGATGTAATTAGAGACCTCTGAGTGTGGTCTAGAAGAACTACATGTAACACTTGGTCTGGACAGATCAAATTGAATTCAAATACCAGCCTATTTGGACTTGATCCTTAACTAGATTCTTCATTGTCATGCTCTTCCACTAGCTGGGATGCATCATTTCTTCTTTCTTGGATTCTTCCATGGCCATCAGCTTCCTTCTATAAGATCCATATCATCAGATCCCTTGGACATCACAACAGTATGCCACAGAAATGACACATTTAATTGAGTCAGTTGCCCGCAGCTATTTTGCTCCAGTACCCTGGTACAGAACCTGCTACTTGGTGCACCTTGTGAGTGACTAGTCATGCAACACATTTCCACAGATAAGCCAAAGAGAATAACACCACCACAATGTCAGGAAGTTGAAATGAAAGGAGTGCCCAAACTGATGTCTCAGAGAAAAGGAGTTTTGAGTGCTAATGATGTTACTGATATAGCCAGTTAGGTATAAGACTGAGAAGGAAAAGATATAAATGTCCCCAGAGTTGAAAAGACAAAAGAACGATTAAGGCCTTTTGGACAGCAAACCTTCATTGTTGTTCCATTTTTATATAAATTGTAAATGAAAAATCAGTCCAACTGGACAGTGAAGACATTATAAAAAAACAGCCAACACAATTAAGTAGTAAAAACAGTAATCATTATAAGATTCTATTATGGAAGTACCTTTGTATAAATATGAAGTAATATGTAAAGAAAATCATGAACTGATTCTTGGATAATTTATTCAAGGAATAAGTTATGAACATTCATCAATAAGCACAATAAGTAAGGTAACTCAAAGACAGTTCAACATAGATTCCATTTATGCAACTCCAATTTTAATTTAGTTTGTATTGATGGACTCTTCATGTGTTAGTCATGTTAAATCTAGAACAAAATGCATTGCATCTAATTTTTACAGTACAGAGACACCTGGATGTGACACAGACAGTTGCTCCTTTTGCATTAAGTGATAAATAGCTCAGATGTAAAAAAAAA
Organism: Cabassous unicinctus; assembly: GCA_029593785.1. Lineage (NCBI taxonomy): Eukaryota > Metazoa > Chordata > Mammalia > Cingulata > Chlamyphoridae > Cabassous > Cabassous unicinctus. The sequence continues at coordinate 15,179 of JAQZBX010038645.1, read as the reverse complement.
AAAATCTGAGTAGATCTAACAAAAAAGAGTGATTGACTTTAAAAGAAAGTAAACACCTGGATTTTTTTTTTATTTTTATTTTTTTATTCTCTTGATTTTACACAGTATTTTGTCTTCAGGGGAAACTGCTGACATGCTCTAGGTAAGCTCAGGCATTGGCAAAAGAAACCAGCAAAGAGAAGAAAGACAGGCAGAGACCTGGTACCAGAGCAGAGTACACCGCAAAGGAAACAGAACCACATACAGTACCTGCCACCAGAGAAAATAGTGGGCCAAATAAAGGAACTGGGTCCAAAGGGCACACAACCTGAGCAAGACTCAGGTTGAATTTGAAAAATAAAGCAGAAGTAAAGATTCTAAGGAGAAGTCTCATTCAAAATTCAGAAGGTAACCCTAGAAAAACTTGATACAGGGATCAGATATGAAACTTAATTGAGAATATACAGGTAGTAGAATTAGTAGGAACTAAAAAAGGAGTAACAAAGTGCCTCTGGAATGAAGCAGAATAACCTAGCCAAGTCAACTAACACTGGCAACTGAAGATTGGGAAGAGAACAGGGCAAAAGCAGCAGACTGCGGGCCTACAGCTGAGTCTGTGGCAACTGGCAGCAAAACAGTCTTGGGGAGTAAGGGGTCAGCTGAGGGAAAGCAAGAGTCCAAACAGCTTATGTGAACGAATATCAGGTCTGGAATGGATAAAACTATTAATAACTCAAAGTCACAGCAAACCATTGGTCTGAAGTCTTTGGACTCAGGGAAGAATGAGTCAGGTACTGTTCAAAACTGAACTTGCAGGTAGGGGGCATAAGTGAACCTAGCTGTTCCCAACAGAAGAAAGCCAGGACACTGAAACAAGATAAGAGCAAAGAGACAGAAGTAAATAGAATAATGCAAAAAAGTTTCTGAATAATAATATGAATTTGGTACATGCTACAAAACAAACCCAGGATATCAAAATGCGGATTTATGCAAATAACAAATTAGGTTTCTATTTATTTTTACAAAGAAAAGTTCCTTGATAATATTAAGACTAAAATAAAAAATGTTTTAAAGTACAAAATTGTAAATATACTACAATTACAACATGTAAGAATAGATTCACAGGATAACATTATAAGTAAAACCATAAGACTATAACAGTTGCTGGATTTATGAATTTTCATATTTCATCTCCAAATGTTCTATCAGGTGACTATATATACTTTTATAATTAAAAAATAAAAAGTATTAACATAAAAACTTTACATAGCAAGCATGCCTATTACCTTTTGAATAATTTCATTGAAAATAATTTACATTTACATTTCTTGCATAATGAACAAAAGATAGATAGATAGATAGATAGATAGATAGATAGATAGATAGATAGATAGCTATTGCACATTAAAGTCCTTATAAAATCTATCATTATAAGGTACACTTAATCTAATGAGATATTTTAAATTTTTCTTTTCTAAAAATTGCCTTTACTTTTAAATATATAGTGAATATGTGCTAACAGATCACTTAGCAGCAGGGAAAAATTGAATCAAACAAATCATTGTGGTGTGTTGCAATGCAAATAATTTGAAACAGTGCCACAGATAGCATGTTTTTAAGAGGCAAGAATCATGTCATCTCCATATTTGGTAAAACTCCTTATACTATTTAACAATTGCATTTACTGACATTTAAACTAGGATTGTGGTTAAGAGCATGAACTCTGAAGGCAGACCACCTAGGTCTACCAAGAATTCTGAAGACAGACCACCTGGGTGTACCAAGGACTCTAAAGACAGACTATCTGGATCTCCATGGACTCTGAAGGCAGACCACCTTTGTCTACCACAGACTTTAAAGGCAAACCACCTATGTTTACCACAGACTCTGAAGGCAGACCACCTACATCTACCATGGACACTTAAGTTGGACCACATGGTTCTTCCATGGACTCTGAAGGCAAAAAATCTGATTCTACCATGGACACTAAAGACAGACCACTTCAGTATACCATGGACACTAAAGGCAGGCCACTTAGTTCTACCAAGGACTCTGAAGGCAGAACATTTAAGACTCCATGAATTTGAAGGCAGAAAATCTGTTAACCATGGACTCTGAAAACTGACAACCTGGTCTACCATGTACTCTGAAGGCAGACCACCAAGTTTTTAATGAACCCTGAAGTTAGAATACCAGCATCTATCATGACTCCAGATAGACTACCTTCTCCAGCAAGTTTTTTCTTACCCTTTCTTAGACTAGCACTTGGCACACAGTAATCACTCTATAAGCACTGGGGATGATTTACTATTATTACTGTCAATTCAGATTTGTCAAAGACCAATTAATTGATGAATAAAAATTCAAAACACTGTAATGTCTGTATTTCTTTTTTTCACTATTCTATACTTTCTAACACTCTTATTTTTGTTTTCAACAGATGTCAGTTACCAAAATTATCATTAGTTCTTTGTTGGAAAACTCTCCTAGGTTATCCAGAATCTACTGAAAAGAACATTTTATCAGTCTACCTTCCAAATACAATGTGTGATCCAATTTGGTTAGATTTCGGATTGCAGCAATTTTGAATCATTCAGGAGTAATTTTTCTCCCTAGATCTCCTGTGCTTGAGCAGAAAGAGAGGAGAATATGCAATTTTAATAGCCAAAATCATTATTTGGATAGCCTTTGAAGTTTCTTACACTGAATATGGTGTCTTGTATACATGAGACACCCAATTCTAAGAATTAAAAAAAAGAAAAGAAAAAAGCCATGGTCTGTCAATTCAGTTCAAACGATAGTTTGATATGCTACTTTGACTCCAGGATTTAAAAGTTTTGGAAAATACATTATGGTTTACAAAGACTCAGGTTAGTTTCATAGTTCAGTTTTTTAAAATATTGTTTCAGGATAGTTCAAAGTTAAGCATGTTAGGCAAAGCTAAGTAAAATTCATTTCAAATTTTGGTTCTGGCATCAAGTTTTTCCCATATAAACTCAAGATATCCATAATAATTATGAAAAATGCTGATACTAAAGAGATGCAAATTTAAACTTATGGTTTCACTGCCACTTCTTGCTGATGGTTCCCAGATTGAATTTCAAACCATGAATTCTTCCCCAACCTTCAGATATTCAATTGTCTTTGGCAGTCTTCACCTGGATCACCCAATGGCATCTTAAATTCAAAAGGTTCAAAACAGAACTCATCTTCTCTAATCCAACAAACACGCTCTTCTGTGGTATTCATTGTTGCAGCTGAAGGCACAACCACCAAGTCAAAAAGCTAGGAGTCATCCCCTCCTTTGACTTACTCTCCCTAAGTTTCCATAAATAATCTATTAATGAATCCTATCAATTTTACCTCCTGAATATTTCTCAAATCTGTCACTTCAACTTCATCCTTATTTCCTTTTATATAGTAATGCCTAGGCTATTGCAAAAGACACTTAACTAGTCTTCCTATTTCCAAGCCTGCCTTTCCAACAAGTTCATTCTACACGTACATACCAGAATCATTTATCTAGAATGCAAATCTAGCTAGGTCACTGCTGTCCATAAAATCCCAGTTCCTTAAGATAGCAGGTGAAATGTCAACCTTCATTAGCCTCTACCTTGATCAACAAGCGCATTTCCTTCCCCCACCTATTTCACTTAGAGCTTCAAGAATAATGAAAGGACTATGGTTTCTACAAACACCAGCTTGTTTTTACCTCCATATATTTGCTACTGTTCTCCAATGTGCATGGTATTCCACTGTCTTGTGCTCCTTCCCTCAAATCAACCACTGGAGCAAGGTAATCCCTTTTCTATCATTTAAGAATCACTGTCATCACCCCTCCAAAAAGACTGGCTGGGACACTATCCAATCATTATATATAAATCATTGTTGATAATTCTAGTCGAATTGGTCAAGAACTACGAAGGATCTGAGATTTTTCTCTACTTCCAAGCTAACAAGTTAGCCTGCCAGTTTCCTGGATGCTGGCATCAGACATGAGAATCCCAGGTCGGAGGCAAAAGACTTATTATTTAGGACACAGTAAGCAACATGAGCTTTGTGTTCACATCAGTTCCCTTTGACACCCAAGGTCCATAGGAGGGATGTGGAGTAGCCCATTCCTCATCACAGTTGAGGAACCCTGAGCACCCAAATCTTTTATAATGAGCTACAAGCAAACTTATCTGACCTTTGCTCAGAGGAAGACATTTTTCTCAACTCTGGGCAGTCAACTAACCAGCTACCTGATCTGGAACATGATACTATCTCTACAGCCATAAGCAAACCTCCTTGAAAAGATAATCTGAAACAAAAAGGCAGTTAGTGCTTCTGCTTGGAAGTCATGCAGAATTGAGAGACACCCATGAAGAATTATTTCCCAACACCCTTTAGGACAAGATTGTAGAGAATAATTAATAGGTAGGACAGGATAAACATTTCTGAGATTCCTGATAAAATACAGTACTACCAAATTATTTTTCAGAAAAACTAAACTACTTCATACGCATTTCAAAAATGTATGAATACTTCTGTTTCTCTTTCAAAAGTAACCATGAATTCAACCCACCTTAATATCTCTTATCCCACTGTCCCCCCCAAATTGCATCATCATATTAACAAATAGTGGTTAAGAGCACAGATTCTAGGGCCAGAGAAAACCTGAGTTCAAATCACAGCTACACTATTTACTACCATGAGACCTTGAGTGAGTCACTTAAGAAATGTGTGCCTCAGTTTGCTCATCTCTAAAGAAAAGACAAGAATCATAGTACCTACATCATAGGGTTGTTGTGAAGATTAGATGTGTTAGTATATGAAAAGAAGTTAGAACAGTGTCTGGCACATAGTAAATGTTATGTAACTGTAAGCTATGATTGTGATGTCCTGCTGCTCATCCCAGCCCTACCTATCCTTCAAAGTTGAATCAAATATCACTGTCTCCATGAAGACAGACAACTTCTGCTCTGAAACCCAGTTTTACTCCACAATTCTGTACCTTTTGATTATGTACTCTGGTCAGAGGTCTGGAATGATCATGTCTTTTGTTTCTAATGCTTCACAATTTTCCACCTCCATGATAGAATTAAAAGACTTCCTAGTATTTACAAAAATCTCTAACCTTCTTGATCCTACCAATGTCAAAATAATGCTGCCCAAACTGATTATTTCTATTGAAAATCTTCATATTATGCAAAGCTGAAGTTTTTAAAAGGGGAAATCAATAACTTTCTGTGAGTTGATAGGCAGTCAATTAAACATTGCTAGGCATTCAAATATTTGTTTGAAACATTGCTTAGCAAAATGCTTACTGTAAACTATACACCAAGATAGTAAAAACCATAGCCACTCAAACTATCAGAGCAACACTTGAATTCATAATGACAAAGGTGGAACCAAACTGATACAGGACAAAAATTAATAAAGGGGAGGCCAAATAATTTATGGAACAGGGTCATCAGACTGGGACAATATCCAGATTTCAAATACAGAAAACTTACAATTTTCTAAAAAGTACTTCAAGGTAATATCTTCATTGTAGTGAAATTTTAAAAATCAGGACTAAAGTTATTATTTACACAAAGTTAAAAATGACATGATAATTATAATAAATATGCCATACAATTATATAAGTCCTCAGAGTTTTCAAAGTATGTTCATGAATATAAAATTAAAGACTACAAAAATCTTATGAGATGCCTAATTACTCTGGCTAGAACTTTGTTACTTTCTTTCTTCTGCTCACTTTCAGTTTAATAGGCAAGAAAAAGAAATAAAAGGCATCCAAATTGGAAAGAAGTAAAACTTTCCCTATTTGTATAAGTTATGATTCTACATATAGAAAATCCTGAAAAATCCACAAGAAAGCTATTGGAGTTAAAATACAAAAAAGTGGCAAGGTAGAAGATCAACAAACAAACATCAGTAGTGTTTCTATACACTAGTCACGAACAATATGAAGAGGAAATCAAGAAAAAAATTCCATTCACGACAGCAACTAAAAGAGTCAAATACCAGGAATAAATTTAACCAAGGATATGAAGGACTTATTCATGGAAAACTATAAAACACTGCTGAACGAAAAATTTTAAAACCTAAAATATAGATTGGAAGATTAGTGTTAAGATGTCAATTATACACAAAGCTGTATACAAATTCAATGCCGGTCCCAATCAAAATTTCAACAGTCTTCTTTGCAGAAGAAGTAGCAAAGCCAATCAACAAATTCATATGGAAGCATAAGGGGCCCCATTAGCCAAAATCATCCTGAAAAAGAACAAAGTTGGAGAACTCATGCATCTCAAATTTAAAACTTATTACTATAGTAATCAAAACAGCATGATACTGGCACAAGACAGACATAAAGATCAATGGAACTGAATTGAGAGTTCAGAAATAAACCCTCACACCTAAGGACAAAACGGTTTTGTTTTTTTGTTTTTTAATCAATTTTGACAAAAAAAAAAAAAAAAGTTTGGCAAGGGTGTCAAGTTCACTCAATGGGGAAAGAATAGTTTCTTTAATAAACAGTGCTGGGAAAATTGGTTATCCATATGCAAAAGGTCCTCTACCTCACACCATTATACAAAAATTAACTCAACATGGATCAAGGACCTAAATATAAAAACCCAACCAATATAACTCCCAGAAGAAAACACAGGGAAAAATCTTCAGTTCATTGTGTTAGGCAATGGTTTCTTAGGCTTTACAGGAAAAGCACAAGTAACAAAAGAAAAAGTAGATAAATGGCACCTCTTCAAAATTAAAAACTTATGTGCATCAAAGGACTTCACTATGACAGTAAAAAGACAATCTACAGAATGGGAAAAAAAACTGGAAACCAAATATCTGATAAGGATTTAATATCCAGAATATTTAAAGAACTCCTACAACTCAACAACAACAACAAAAAAGAAAAACAGCCTAATTAGGAATAGGCAAAAGACTTGAATAGACATATCACCAAAGAAGATATAAAAATGGCCAGTAAGCACATGTAAAGATGCTCAACATCATTAGCCATTAGGGAAACACCAGTCAAAACAATAGTGAGATACCATTTCATACCAACTAGGATGACTAGCATTTAAAAAATGGAAAATAACAAGTGTTGGAGAGGATGTAGAGTGACAGGAACACTCATTCATTGTTGGTGAGAATTTAAAATGTTGCAGCCACTGTGGAAGAGAGTTTGGCAGTTTCTCAGAAAGTTAAGTACAGAATTACTATATGCCACAGCAATCCCAATTCTAAATATATGCCCAAAAGAAGTGAAAACAGAGATTGAACAGATATTTGCACACCAATGTTCATATTGGCATTATTTGCGATTGCCAAAAGGTGGAGGAAACCCATGTGGCCATCAACAGATGAATACACAAACAAAATGTGGTATATATATATATACAATGGAATTTAGTCTATTGGAAAAAGGAATGAAGTCCTAATGCATGAGACAACATGGATGAACCCTGAAGAACCTTGAGTGAAATAAGCTAGATACAGAAGGACCAATATTGTTTGATCTTACTTATATGATATAATCAAAATATGCAAATTCACAAAGTCAGAAACTAGAATTTAGCCTACCCAAGTAGGGGTGGGGAATGGGCAGTTAATGCTTAAGGAGTGATGGGGAGGCTTAGGTAGTGGATGGTGGTGATGGCGGTACATCACAACACCACTGAGTTTCATAACTGTAAGTGAATGAATTAGAAATTTTAGATTAAATATGTTACCAGAATACAATTTTTTTAAAAACCCCATATAACTGTACAACACAGAGTGAACCTTAAGTAAACTATAGACTATAGTTAATAACATAATTATAATAATATTGTTTCATCAATTATAACAAAGATACTACACTAATGAAAAATTTTAGTAATAGGGAAAACTATGAGGTGGGGGTAACTGTACTATCTGGATGGTTTTTCTATGAACTTACAGCTGCTCTAAAAAAATCAAATGGTGGAGAAAGAGCAACGGACAATAAAGAAGGAACACATTAATTGTATCATTGTTTATTAAAGAGAACTAATAGAGAACTATCTCAAGAATCAGAGGACTTAGAACATCATATAAAGGTATAATTATAAAGGTCACCAATAGAAAAAATAAATGTAAGCCTTCCTAAACATCAAAAGAACGACACACACACATAATTTTGAAAGAAAAAAAAAAAAAAACTTAACAAAACTATTTCAAAAGTGGTAAAGAACATAAGCAGATTTCCATAAGAAAAATAGAAAGTTGCCTCAAAAAATCCCCCAAAATAAGGTACTAGGCTCACATGGTTTCACAGCAGAATTCTACCAAATCTTGAAAGGGCAGATAAGTCCATTTGCATTTGAACTCCTGTAGAGCAATAGGGTAAGGAAACTTCCAAATTATTTTATTTTTATGAAGCAAGTGTAACAAAACCAATACACAATAGGTTGATCTCACTTAAATAGATGCCATATGTGAAATAAAATACTAGTAAAAAGAATGCAGCAGGAAATTAAAAGAGTAAAACATTGTGACCAAGTGATCCTTTTTCCAAAAATGCAAACATGGTTCAGTATTAGTAAAGTGATTAATAAAATTCATTATATTAAAATCTCTGAAGAGGAAAAAATAACCACCTGATCAACTATTCACAATTTTGTAAAAATTCAATAAAATTTTGTTATTCTCACAATAGGAATTGATGAACATTTTTTTTTACTGTAATATACCTAAGCTGAGCACAAACCCAGCTTCAAACTCAAACACAAAAGTCAGCAACAAGACAAAAAAGCTCACTATCACCACTATCAGCATCATACTGCAGGTACCAGCCAAAGAATTAGACAAAAGAAGAAAACCAAAGATACAAAAACTGGAAAGAAATAGATAAAAATTATCAGTATTTGTAGATAAGATTAGAAAGCCCGAGACACTCAACAAAAAACCTATTTATTACAATTAGAAAATTTATTAAGCATACAGAGTACAAAATTAACGTATATCAATATCAAAGCATTTAAAGAAAGGACTGCATAAACAGCACCACATACATACGTAAAATTTCCTAGGAATAAATTTAAGAAGTGGGCAAGACTTCACAAAGATGAAGATTAAAGTACCAATGAAGGAATCCCAAAGGTGACTTGAATAAATGGAAAGTTGTACCACGTCCCTGGGGAGAAAGAGTTTTCATATAAGGATGTCAATTCTCCTTGAGTTAATTTACTATGATCACAATAAAAAAGAGGCTTGTGGTGGTTGTTTTACCTAGACAAACTGAGTCTAAGTTTCATAGCAAAAACAGTGTAACAACAATAGCCAAGAAAACTCTGGGGACATACACACACACACACACACACACACACAAAAGATAAGATTTGGACAGAGACAAACTCTATCAGACATTAAAGGATATTTTTAAATCTCAAAATAGACACAATACAAGGAATTAGCATATATAAAGGTAGCTTCTCAAACCAAAGATGGACAATCCAACAAATGATGTTAACTTGGTAGCCATCTGGAAAAAAAAATAAACTGGCATCCTTACCAGCATTCATGAGGACAAATTTCAAATGATAGTAATGTTTCGATGTAAAATATGTAATCAGAAATATTAAAAGGTTGAATGCATCCTACCCCATCTCGCTCCCATAGGTCACAGCATGATAGTAATGGAAATATGGAAGCCATGAATGCAAGTGATAAGTGTGATTTTAAAACTTCTAGACACTCTCATAAAAAGAAAAATAAAACAGGTGAAATTAATTTTAATGTCTTTTATTTAACTCAATTTGTCTAAAATATTATCATTTCAACATATAAGCAATATAAAATTTATTAGACATTTTACATTCTTTTTTTCTACTGAGTCTTAAATCCAGTGTGTATTTTACACTTATTCCACATTTCAATTTGGATTTGCCACTTGTCAAGAGTTCAACAGCCATCCATGGCTAGTGGCTACCACGGTAATTAGCACAGCTCTAAGAAGTGCTGACTCTAAACTACACAAAGGTAGGGTACATGGCTATTTTGTTCACACTGTTCACCCAGAGCCTACACAGTATCTGGCATATATTTTTGTGAGAGAAAAGAGGGAGGGCGGAAAGGATAAAGATGCATCTTGTTAGAGAAACAAAGGCATTGATATGGTGGAGAGAATAGCTCTTTCTTAAATTAGATGTCTTGGGTTCAAGGTTTCACTAAAAAGTTTCCTAATGGGTAACTTGGGCAAATCACAACTTTTTTGAACCCAATCTGTTAGAGACTCTTCATGCCTACCTCCCTCTTTGGGTTACCATAAGGATCAAATGAGCTCACATACACAAAAGTAAACTGTGAGGCCCTTTGCAAATGTACTATCATTACTAAAGCAAAGAGGTCTGTCTCTATTAACACTTTGCAGAGGACAGACTTGGACTGCTGCCACCCAGTTACATGCAAGTGGAAACTCTGCAGCATGTTGAGCCATGCTCTATTCCTGAAGGACTATTATTTTGATTTGAAAATTCGTGTTCAGTGCCTCACTCCATATTTTAGCTGCCTCCAAACAGAAGCCCCTTCCCTTAACTTGGCAAGGAGAGGCTTTCCCGAGGTGTCTTATATATATTCTTGTGTCTGGGTGGGCTCCATTTGGTGTGAAGCATCTACTCTATAGGATAACTCTAATTCCTCTTCTGATGTAGGCTAGGAACTGGTTACAATGGCAGGTAGAAAGGGAATGGGAGCTGGGAAATTCTGAAAAGTTCCTCAGGGAGATTTAGAGAAAGTGAAATGGGCTGGAAACTAGAGATAAATCAATGAAAGATTGGAAAAAAAATAATCAACACAGAGCTTCTGATTAGGAAGTTGCATCCAGGCCTGCAGCATTTTCAATGAAGACTTGCATCATACCAGAAGGTTAGTATTCCATTCACATTTCTCCCTGTCCTCCAACTGGTAGCTTCCGGCTGCCTGGTAAAAAGGAGGGAAAGAGTCAGAACACCTGATCTCCCCATACACCATCCCTGATTACTTAACTCAAACAGCTGCCATTTTGAGTTTGCAGATTAGAAAAATAGGGATACTTAAAGTCTGTCTTTCTGATTATCCTCGACGAGTCAGACTGACTGAGTTAAAGTTTCCTAGACTAAGGTCACTTTGACAGCAAGAGTACCTGTGTAACTTCTGAGTGAGTTCATCTTTTCATTTTCAAATAAAATAAAGTATTCCTTTATGGAGTATAAAGAGTATAAGACAAGGAGTCAGGAAACCTGATTTCTCTTCTGCCCATCACTGAAGTGTCCTAACTTTGCACTAATAATCTCTCTAAGTGCATTTCCACAACTGTTAATTGAATATAATTATGACCTGCTCACCCAATTGTTTTGAGAATATTCACTGCCACTTTATGTAGGGATTGCTATTAAACAGAAAGCTATAAGAGTCTAGTATGTTATTATTACAGATCACTATGACATGGCCTATAAACTGTTGATGAGGAACTTTTAGAAGATATTAGGGTAGTTCTACTATGAATGAGTTGTATTATACACATGTATGATTTTATTACACAGCTATATATATCCTAGTATATTCAATGCCGAACCTCCAAAGATTTTTGTCTTTAACTTTGATTTTCTAATGTGGTTTAGATATCTTTTTCCACACAAGATACATGATGCAATTAAGCTGGATATTCCTAAAGGTGGCTAATAGTAGAAACATGAGCTACCTTTTACTCTATTCATGTATGAGTAATTCTCATCGGGGTTGGTTCTGAGCATCTTCATGAGTCAGGGCTGGGATAAAGTCCTGATGCAAAGCGAGAATCAAGAAGGGATCTTCACTAGACAAGAGTCACCTACAGAATTCAGGGAGTACAGTAGCAACAGACACTTAGTTTTCCATATCCATTGCTTAGAAAAAGAACTACATTTTAAAAGATATATGTTTGCAGTGCTATTTCTGCAACTTGCACACAGGTTTCTTCCTGCATTAAACTCATAGAAAGAGCTTAGAAATTAAGTTTCCTGGGAAGGGGTCTTTGTTTCCATTAAATTCTAACAAATAATTTGAAGCAGAGCAGCAAAGAATATTGACATGTAATTTTGTAGTTCTTTGTTATAAAGTTGTGTCCCTATGTTTCTTGAGAAAAATAATTTCTTTTACTGGCCTCATTCACAAGAACTGAAAAGCATTCCCAGTGTCTGGCTAAAGGAGCATGAAGTTAGGAATATTGCTCAGTGGATTTATTCCTGTGAAGAAAACATATAATGGAACAAAGAGAAAGAAGATAATCTTAAGGCCACAGATAACTGACCATATCTAAGGCAGAATTCCTTAAGGGAAGCCAAAAATGTACTGGAACTTCACTTGTGTGTTTCTTTTTTTCTTCTTCAGTTAGAAGATATGCATTTTGATTGATGGTATTTTTTCCACATTGGTGACATTTTAAATGGAAACCAAGATTTTTTGGGGGTGGTTGTAATAGCTCGATGAAATCTTTTACATGTGCCAAAATGTTTCATTAATGTAAGTCAGCCAAATAATACTCTTGCCTTGAAAAAAATATTTCTTTTTAAAAATGCTTTCTGAACTGTAGAAATTACTTGGAATTTAGTTACAATAATATGGCTTATGCCTACAAATATTTTACCCCCATTTCCTCAAAGATAAGAGTAAAAATGGTATGATTTCATAAAATTAGATATGAAGTTGTTATGTCAATGTTTTTAAGTCAAATTACTATTTTTAAATTCCGATGGCTATCAGCAAGCTGGGGTCAAACCAAGCTCATGTGTTACACATTCAACAATTCCTTGACCTTGTTAAAAGCCAGGTGGTGCTGCCATTAGGTTTAATGTATTTAGGTCATGATGGCCAGTGACCAGTGTGGATTCTCTTTTACTCTGTATATGGGTTTTCCTAGTTGCAGTGAAGGGCTAGTTTATGGAGGACATGCTTGATAAGTGATAACAAAAAAATGTATGGTATTTAAAAATAGGAAAGCTGACTTTCATTCAACAGTAAATTACATATTTAACATTAAAGCAGAAAAAGTACAGTGATGTACTAGAGCTGAAAAATGGGGGAAACAACTAAATTACAGGGAAATTTCCATAACAGATTCACTAGTAATGCTGATTTAATAATGATTTCCTGTCATGAACTACATTTATCATATACCTTCTCTCTGACATTGCATTGTATTAACATTTTTGAGAGCCATGTTTTAATCAGGTTAAACTCAAGGAAACCGATAGGTATCTGTTGGCTCTTAGTTTCAGCTTCTGTTTCTTATTTAGTCACAAGACTATTATTGCTGGAATCTTTATAAACACATTTGGTGGGATTGCAACAGGAGTGCAGCTTATGTTGTGAGGTCAGAAAAAAATATGTGCCAGTGGTTTTCATGATCTATGAACAGAGAGCATTACAGAATTGTTAAATAAATTAAAGACAGCGAATGCAAAAATGTGTTCCTTTCCCCCATGGGATTAAGCATCTAAAAATATAATTTATTTTTAGATACAAAAAACAGTTTCTTAGGCACTAAGTAACCATGAAGAATGTTCAAAGAGAAGTTGGTAGAATGTTAGTCATGATATGAATGTATTTACATAAAACTAAAATCTCTAATAATAAGCTTAATGTTCTTAAAAGTAATTTACCTAATAGGCAATGATAATAATTCCAATAACCTATATAACAGCCCTGGCATTATTTAAGAAACAACATTCCAATATTATTAGTGAATATATCAAGCTGAATACTTGAAAGAGCTCTGGAGGGAAGATTTTTCCCTCCTCCAAATTCAGAATCTTTTGAAAAAAGTGTTCCCTGGTCCAAGATTTCTCATGGCAGATAATCTGGAAACGATCCAGTAGTGCCAGTTTGAGCATTAGGTAAAGATTAAGTCACATATCAAAGTTACATTAGTGTTAAAAAGTGAATGTTAGCAAAGGAAGTATAAATGAGAATTAAAAAGGAAGTAATGTAAAATTACACATGCAACATGCAAAACCACTTTAGTGTAGATATAATAATACATACTTCTTTCATCTGCATAAATTGTCTACCTCTTCTTAATATAGATAATTATACAATAATTTCCACAGTAAGTACCTGTGGCTTTGAAGCTTCCTCTTTAGAATATCTTAAAACTGCTGTAGGGCATGCCTGATAGACACTGATTAGCTGGAAGGATGTAATCAAGAGAACCCATACTAAACTAAAAACTACTGAGTAGCACCCACAGCATGTTGTCAGATACACTTTTATGAAGCATACATTTTATGAGAAAACAAAGTAAATATTCTTCAGTTGTCTATATTCAAGAATAAGATATCTTTGAGACTGTTATTAATTAATGTTTAACAGCATTTCTACTCAAGTTTTTCTTGTAGGCATTATACTATTATAGCTGAGTCTAAGAAATCTAAGGAAAATTAAAATCACTATTATTAGTGAGATTCATTTTAATATCCCTGTTGTATATATATAGTTTTAGTCTACATTCTTTCTGCTATTGATAAAATATTTAATTAACGATTTAGAGGCTGGGTTTCAGGTGAGCAGAACAAATATGCTATGTTTATAAGCACAAGATATACTTTAAAACCAACTTTTAAAATTTCACTGGCTCTTTCAACATTTGTTTGAAATCCTTACAAGATATTCATCTATTTGTGGTTTCATATAGGTCTGTCTCCCCATCTGTCTATGTTTTTCATGAAGACTAGTATCTGGTACATGGTTTTTTTTTTCTTCCCCATTTCAGTAGCTATTCATTGGCCCACTACTATACCATTTCTGTAATACTTGTCCCACAGCTTTTATCGATCATTTTTCAAAAATAAAATACAAACCATCTCTTAGAGGATAAGGGAACAAGTAATCAATGTATTTAATTTAATTTTGGCTATTTAAATCTGTATGGTTAGAAAATTAATGTCATCAAAATCTATTATTGTCATAATAAACGATCACATTGGCAACATGATGTAATACTAAAATCCGAAGGACTCAAAAAGATTGAATTTTCTAAGAGTAACATATTATGGTTATGCACCTCAGCCCTTCGATCTTATCTTCCCCAAAGTAACCTTTTACATTACTTAGCCAGATTTGTTAAGGAATTCACATCTTGCATGTATGGACATCTTGAAGAATCCTTCAACAGGAAATACTGAAAACACTGCATCCCCTCCAACCATTCGCCTCTCCTC